>QNGE01001072.1:5257-26409 GCA_008508345.1 Paragonimus westermani
TTCGTGTCCAACTGAAATGTCTGTAATCAACACGGTAGTCGTCAACCGAAGGAACCTATGCACCGTCGCACCGTACCACATCGACCATGGCAACATGTGGCAGCTGATTTGTTTTCACATGCAGATAAGATGTACCTCCTAGTCACCGACTACTTCAGCGATTTCTTCGAAGTCGAAAAGCTTAACACAACCTCATCGGAAGAAGTGATCAACAAACTGAAAAGTCAGTTCGCACGATACGGGATTCCAGAACGCGTCAGGTCAGATGGTGGTCCACAGTTCGCATCTCATCACTTTGCAGACTTCGCTAATAAATGGCGTTTTGCACCCGAGATTTCCAGTCCTTATCACAGTCAGTCTAATGGAAAAGCAGAATCAGCCGTCAAAGAAGCAAAGAAAATAATGAAGAAATGCCTTGCAGCCAAAGAAGATCCGTACTTGGCCCTGCTAGAGCACAGAAACACACCGTCTGCCGATATAGAACTGAGTCCCGTACAGAGACTTTTCGGGCGACGAACGAAAACCAGGATACCTTTGGTTGAAAACGCTTTAGATCCACACCAAACCCCATGGACTGTAACAGGACATCGTTTGAAAAAACGCATGGAAAGGGAAGCACTGATATACGACAGAGGGTCGCGGGAATTACCACAACTGGCAGAAGGTGATTCAGTTTGGATACAACCACTTGGGGCAGGAACAAACACCTGGCAAAAAGGAACAGTTGTTAGAGGAGCAGGCGAACGATCGTACGAAATACTAAGTACTAATCAAGGACTACTTCGAAGAAACAGGGTGCGCTTGCGTAAATGATCCACGTCGACACTGGATAATAGTTCTAGCCTACTCGAGAACAATCGGGAACATGAATTCGTATTGAGAAACCGGAAGATCCCCAAAGTTATTTAAAAAACAGCCAAGGATGTGGATGGTGCCAACCAATAAGAACGAGTGACAGGACGCAAGCCAATCAAAGTCAAGGAAGTTATTTTTGTCTCATATATATTGATTTGCATTAAGACATTATTGAGATTCAATTTGTCGTGTAGTGAATACACCGTTCTTGATATCACCACTTAACTTCTTCTACAATAGTCACCTCGCCTCGACCTGTTGTACCGATGTTTCCCTTGCGAACCGCACGCTCTCGCTCGCGGCCGTGCAATAACTGTTCGTTGAGCCTTCTGATCCCCGTGAGAATCGTATTATTCCGGGCCGTCCGGTTCAACGCTTAGTCCCTCCATCACCTGAAATCCATACTACAACGTGGAAGACATACCTGGATAACATTTTGGTATCTCTGCTTTTGACCACCAGGATTTCGTTTGCCTGATTTCACTCGTCCGTACAGTTTCTGCTTCAGAATATGGTCGTCGCCCATTCGGTGGGTGTGCCATGGCCAACGGAGATGATTCAGCATCAGCAGGGCTTCCATCTCTTTCATATCTGCTCGCCGTGGTAACTCAGCGTTCAGAACCATGTCCGACCACGGAATATTTAAGATACGCCCCAAACACTGCACATGGAAGCGGCTCAGATAGCTCCCAATCCGCTGATACAATGTCCACGTCTCACTACCATACAGCAGTATAGACAGCACCATTGAGCGGTAGACACACTGCTTGGTGACCATCTTCGGGCTGTGATTCTTCCAGATACACCTTTCAAGGCGTTCGAACGCAGCACCAGCCTTCGCCACACGCGCTCTCAGTTCGCAGTCCACGGACAAATCTGTCGACAAGTTGCTACCTAAGTAGCAAAACTTCGTGCAACTATCGAAAACGTCTCCACTGAAACGAATTTGGGGTGGAGGTAGACAAGCAGCACCTCCACCAGGAGCAGCACGCACACGAACACAGCAACACGAATGACTAGCCTCATCTGGGACACTAGTCTCGAGCATGTCATTCAACCCAATGCCTTCGTCACATCCAGCACCGCCTTCCTGCTGCCCTACTGTAGCATCCGCAGGACCGCCAGCTTCCCCCGGCCCACCTTCACTCCGACCGCCTCCGCCACGTACTCGAATTCCTCCAGGAAACTCCGAACATCCGGGTCCACAAACGGCTGCGGTTACGGCACAGATTGTTGTGAGCCGAGAACACGGACGGCACAGAGGTTATTTAATCGGGGAAACCGGTACACAGTTTATAAGTCTCAACCGGACTGCGAACAAAATCTCTCATTTGCACACCACACTGATCTTAAGATTTTCCGGTCTTTATGGACTCCAATTCTCAGCCCCTTCATGTAGTAAAAGGCATTTCATGTGATGCTGCTCTCCAATGATCTTTCCCGTATCTCTACTGCATTCATCCCGCGGCCATTCCCAACCATGCTGTCGCCTCCCTACTGAATAGAGGTGGTGTAAGTAGTATAGTGCGACCGTCCGTCCTTTCTACATGAGTTGCACATCCACGTGTGATCAAAATGTACGAAATAGGACTAGGGAGAACGTTGCAAGATTACCTTCTCATCGTTTATATATATATATATATATATATATATATATATGCAACAAACGAAACACTTCAACGCCCCGTGGTCATGACCTGCTTGCAGTTGATCTCATCGAGCAAGCAAACCTAAACCATCAATCCACGTTCTCAAATACATCACTATTCGCAATAATCACATGATGGTATCACGTTTCAGTGTGATGAGGCACTAACATTCAGTTGTGATCAGTTGCAACATTGTCTCAGAAAGTTTAACGAATTATCTCGGAGGATACAAACGGATGCCTGTGTTCAAGGGATGTCGAAGATCGCAGACAAACCGGACTTGAACTGGTCCTTGATGAATGAACGTAGCTGGGACCGCTATCATCCTCGGTTCGCACCACTTGCATAAGTGATAAAGTCATCAGTATCCTTCTTGATCAGAGTGGAACACTGGCACTATGTGCTGGATAAAGAGGATCAGTTACCAAATTATTGGGTCTGCATTTGAAACATCTTATCAGGTAGACACGCCTGAGTTTCCTGGTAAAATAAAGTCAACGGATTGGTCATTCTTCGGGGGTTCCATTTTGCGCGGAATAAACCGCACCTCACAGGCACTGCCCGATCCGGAACTTCGACACGACACAATATTCGTACATCTTGAACCAGGAGGGAAAAGTCCCATTCATAACGGAGACGACTGTACTAAAACAGTCAGTATTCGCCTATTCAGGCCGAAACTTAGCACAAAAAAAGAATGTGATAGTTTCACATCGATCGGATATGGGTAGGCCGACGGACGCACAGACTGGAGTGAGAAGACTCGGGTCCACCGTGTACACGGGCTACAAAAACTGGCACGCGATACCCAGCTGGCGGGCTGGACGAGGCGCAGACTGACATATGCAGGTGGGTACTCATTGCGTCGGTGTGTTCAAACGACGTAGAAAGCACAAGAAAACTTCTGGCAACCTGGTCCCCTGTATGTGGTTACATGTGCGATCCACCAGGATTACCGTAAGGTTAGGTCTTCGTCGTCACCATGATCGTTCGGTCGGCCAGATCAGTCGGGCAAGCTCCCTCTGGGCCACTAGAACGGTGGTCATCTGAGTCAGCCTGATGGTTGCCATGACGACAGGAGTTAGGTCTGAAGCATCCGGGGCAGTCGACTGATCACAGTTTCTAACCCTGGACAAGTAATGTCCGGGATAGGCGGCCGACTGTCACAAGTCCACTCTGGATTTGGGTGATCTCGGTGTGTGACAAGCAAGATGGACCGCCCATGCAAATGGCTTAAGGAGTTGCTGGCTTCTGTACCAACAGAGCGGTACGGCTGAGAGCAGACTATCCGCACGTAATCGTATTCTATCGCAGTGGCTGGTCAAGATACCCACCAGTGATAATTAGGTTCGGACTCCTCCGCACTGCTTCATCTGTTCCATAAAAGTTCTGTTAACCCCACACACTACATTCACGTACAGGTTGTTACTCTCGTAACCGACATTAAGTTCCTCCTCATGACCATATAATTATTTGGCTTTTCTGTTATGCGAACCCGTAGGCTGGACCTTGCGAAACAGTTAACAAACGGCCACAATCCGTGTCATTTGTGAAAAAAATATTGATTCAGTTTCTGACACACCATGCTGTGTTCAAATGTGGCACACCTTGTCGACTAGCCCCAAACCATCAACCCGGCCCCTTGTTTTCGTCTGATTTACCGAGTCAAGGGATTCAGTCGAAAATGAATGTTCGACCACAGCTGAAGTTATCAGAATTCGATTGAACAGTCCATCCATGCATGTTCAGAAGCTGCTTGTCCAAGCCTTACGAGTGCCACCGCTCATCATCCTCCACATGTTCGCTCAACCTGCGACTGTTCAGGCTGCGTGATAATTGTGGCGTAACTGCACCAGCATTTGTACCTCTACCGTGGTTGACCCCATCCAAACTCGTTGTTTGCTTCATTTATTTCGTCCGATAACAGTGTTCCATATAAACGTTACGCGTTTGGTCTGATGATGGACGACTGTAGATGAGCCTGTTAGTTATACCGAGTTCGCGAAACCATTAATTACTCGGTTGATATAGGTTGAACACCACTCACAACTGAACACAGCTGTCACCTTTCCATACACTTTCCAGTGAGCTGCTTTTGAAAAAAGCGCTAAACTCGAGTTCTATTCCCGTTAGGGATCGTCAGTAGTGAATACCTTTGCTACGGCCGATCATGGAAATCCGACCACGCTTTCAAGAGACAATCATGTTCACCAATGCGCCATTGGTCTTACATTATGTACGCCCAGTCACATTCGATTTTGGGTAGTGCTCAGACTGCCCGATCGCCTCGAAGGGAGAAAGTAACTGTCCTGTTGACGCCACTCGATAACCCCACGAGTAGGACTTCTCTCCAAGTTGAAACTACATGAGTCATTAGACTTGCTGAGCGATATTGTGATTACTGGTAATGATCTCATGGGGTAGCCGTGTTGACCACTGCGCCAGACCACTGACAGAAGCTCTAGTCCCTGTCGTGGCAAGGATGTGAACTACTGACGATCCCTAGTGGGAAATCAGCCCAATGGAAAGTGCATGGAAATGCGACAGCTGCGATCAGTTGTGAGTGATGTTCAACTCATATAAACTAAATCTCCTGCCACCTATCAGTACTTACCTAGATAAGTAATAACAACGGAACAAAGATATGACTTACCGAATCTGTGGTTTAGCAGGAGTCTAATTGCATTTAGGTAGCCCGAGATTAGAACCAGTGATATTCAAGCCAATCAGATCACAAGTCTGGAATGGACGTGATGGAAAACAGCAGACAGGCGTGACGACGTTTCAAGGTTCATAAGAGTACTCATGTTCTCCTCACGGCAAATCTGACACATGGAAACAGCCGAAAAATCTGCAATCCATAAGAAGTCGATTTAGCAAACAGCTGTTTTCGGTAACTCTCATCAGGTAAAAGGTTTCTGAGAATGACCTAAAACAGCTTATTGCAAAATTGACCTCTCATGAACTCTAGAAGAATCGGGAGATAATCTGTTATGCAATAATGTTAAAACTGTTCGAAAATGAACAAATTACAACCTAAAATACAGGGTTTATAAACACGTTGAGCAGGTTGCTTCCAGAATGTACAATATATTGATGTACGGTTTTCTCAGATATTTCGTCACAATTAAAATTCAACGGATATGATGTATGATATGCGGTTTCATACAACTGTCGACTCGATGAATGCTGCTTCTGAACTATACAGGAACATACTCCTGGCAAACTTCTCACGTTTATTCTGAACTGCTGTTTAACGTTTACCGGTATCTGTCTAACCAGAGAAGCTGTCAGGCTTGTTAGCTACAAACACCGCTTGCAAATGGCCATGTTTGATAAATGCATGAGGATGTTTGCAAACCGACTTGTGATTGATGCGTGTTCACGTCAGCAACTCAAGTTCAGTTTTTAAAAAATCATTAAATTAATTTAATATCCTCAGTGTATATGAACGATATAGCCGTGAACGTAAGAACATTACACCTTGTTGAGTTAAGAACTAGAAACAGTCAACGTTCGCATTCGTTGTCTGTGTTTTACACATACTGCAGTGAGGACCAGCGATCGCACTATACTACTCACATAACTACTTTTCAGTAGTGGGACTAGAGTACGGACTTTGACATCGAAATGGTAGTGGGAAAAGTACAAAAATAAGCAATTGAGTGCAGTGTAGCATGAAATGGTTCTTGGTACATAAAGAAACTGGGTATCGACACCCGCAGCAACCATGATGTTCTGAAACCAGTGTCGTTTGCAGATGAGTGTTTTTGTTTGTGGTCCTGTTGAAACGCATAACCCATGTATTAGTTTTCCGAATGAAAAATCCTCGCGCCATTCGTGTTCTTGGCTCACAGCAATACCATGTAACGAATTTCGTGTAATGAGCAACTACCCAGATCATGTGTCTTTTGCGTTCACGGCGCTAGTGGTGCTCGTGGTTGTCAGTGAAGCCGTTACCTTCAGTTTGTCTACCGCCGTAGTGTAAGTATTTAATCTGACAGGACACTAGTTTTGTTCCGAGTACTCCAGAGTCATTAGACTAGTGTTCAGAGCTAGTCAGCCAACTCAATGACCCAGACACCACTGGATTTTCATAATATTCGCAGGACTCGAGGTCTGATACCTCATCACAGTTATTTAAAAGGTTTATGGACGTGTATAATTTGTAACACTGTACCCTTCAAATGAACTTGAAAAGCAGTTAGAGGGGTATAGTAAGACCTACACAAGAACGGTTCGTCTGTCTCTAATCAGTTACCGCAGCGAGCATGATGCGACTGATTTGCAATGGGCTCAAGACCGTTACTCCCAGGATACCGCTTAAAACGTGTATCAGCATTTGCATCCTTAGAAAGGACTCGCTTGTTAAGTATACACTGCTGTACTCATCGTGTTCTCACATGACTTTGTGACTGGCCGTGACTTGCTTTAAATATCGAGGTCGTTTGACCATCTGCAAATTTAGTTAAATCTGTGAAACTTGAAGGGTTAACACGTGTTTTGCTTTCTATGGACTGGTCGAACTTGTGGGATTAATAGTAGGTAATGAACCAGCTCGATCCCCATGGATCGAGATGATTGCGAGATAAATACGGGAAGGATCATTCGTGAGCAGCATCACGTACAATGGCTTTCACCACATGAGGGAACTAAGACATAGTGTCCAAAGCGACTGGAGCATCCTCGGACGAGTGAAGTGTGCAAATGAGTGTCTATTCGTAGTCCCGTTGAGACGCATAACTCATGTGTTGGTTTCCCTAAATAAACTTCTGACACCCGCCTTCTGGGTTCACAACAGTAGTTGCAGACACACATGGAACCAGGAAAGGATTACAGTAGGAAGGTGATTTATTTGCGTGTCTTAGGTTGTTCAGAGCTGTACAAACGTACGGTATATGGGAGATTTCGGTTTAGAATCTGGATGCGCCTCTATTCGGGTTTAATCAACAGTAAGCCCTACGGGTAACAACGATAGAGAGAGAACACGTGACTCAGTAGAGGGACACACCATATTGCCACATTTACAAGCGGTGGCGTCATTTTTAAGTGTGTGTGGCCGAGTGAGGCGAAGGTCGATGAAGGCGCGGCCAATCAGAACGCAGCTTGCGTCCTGGCACGGGTGTGAGGCCCACAGGTGGCCTTGACGCGTATACAACGCCACCTCCTGCATAGCTCAAAAGTCCGTCAAGACCAAAACGTGTGGTGTGTCTCACGTGGGGTGCAGACCTACGTTGTTGTGTCGGTGCGTAAAGGTTCACATAGAATGAACCCGGGGGTTTGTGTATGTCTGCTGGCACACGTGATGTGTAGAGCTGTCTGGCGTTGGCCTTGCGGCCGGTTGTAAGCTCGTACGTTCCAAGCACACAGGCCCGAGTCATGCAAATCGGTCTCGACAGTGCCGATTGACCTTTGTATGCTTGCCGCCCTCTCAGACGGACGAATGTCCCAGGCTGTACTGCTGGCGCTAGTTTTCCGTAAGTTGACTGATAAATGTGACGACTTTCCAACTGACTAGGACCATTAGTTTCTGGAATTGAGCGCGCAGCACTCAACTTCGTTCGTAGCAGTCGGCCAAACATGAGCTCTCCCGGTGTTTTGTCAGTCGTTCTATGATGCGTGGTTCTGTAAGTCAATAGGGCTTCCATCACTGCATCTTCCCAGGGCATACCAGAAATCTGTGCTGTTTGTATGCTCTCTTTCAATGAACGGTTCAAACGTTCCACCAACCAATCACAGCTGGGTTATACGGTACCGTCCGGACATGTTAAATGACGTTCAGCTGGAGAAAACGGTCAAACTCGTGGCTAGTAAACTGTGGTCCGTTTTCCGTCACGATTTCTCCCAGGAGCCCGAAGCGAGCGAACAGATGTCNGTTCAGCTGGAGAAAACGGTCAAACTCGTGGCTAGTAAACTGTGGTCCGTTTTCCGTCACGATTTCTCCCAGGAGCCCGAAGCGAGCGAACAGATGTCTCAACCTCCGTCTGATACCGGCAGTAGAAACTTTGCCACAAATCTGAATTTCAGGCCATTTGCTGTAAAAACATGTAGCGATCAAACATTTCTGGTGTTGAGGAGCGGAACTGAATGGGCTCATGATGCCAGTAGCAATCTTGGACCAAGGTTTCATTGGATAGACGATAGGCTGTACTGGTGCGCCAACTGGCTTGGAACTGTTATCGGCTTTTTGGTAATTGGCACAATTGCCAACGAATTCTTCTATCAGTGTTGACATTCTTTGCTACCAAAACAGTTCCTTTATCCTGCGTTTCGTTCGAACGATTCCCGGGTGACCCTCGTGTGTACATCCCACGATCCGAGGAATGAGTTCGTCCGGCACTGCAAACATAGGCCCTCGCATAAGGCACCCGTCTACAACCGGTAGATCATGCCGTAAAATGCCCGTAACATACTAGTGGGGTTGTTATTAGCAGACCAGCCTTGTATGATATATTGGCTGATTTCACTCAGGTCCCCATCGCTGTCATTTGTCGACTGAAGTTCCTGCTTGTTGATGGCTGGCAATCCATAAGGACTGAACGCAGAGATCATAAACTTCTCTTCTTCTTCTTTGTAGTCAGTTACATCCAATGGAAGTCGCGAAAGTCCGTCAGCAGCTTGATTCCTGCGGACTGGACGGAAGTTAATCTGAAAGTCGTAGTTTAATGGTCTCACGTACCACCGGTTTATTCTCAACGGTTTGAGTCCATTCGTCCCTCCGTTTTGCAGGGTTGTAAATGTAGTATGATCCGTGAGAAGTGTGAACAAACGGCTGAATAAGAAAGGTGCCATTTCTCACAAGCCCAAACGCAGGCGAAAGCTTCCAGGAAGCATATATAATCACTTTTTCCTGACCATTCTGCATCTGTGGTAGGATCTCCCCTTAACTAATATTTGAAGCGTCCGCAGAAACGAACGTGGGGCATCGCTCGTCAAAAATCGTCATAACAGGCGTGGACAAAATGCGTCTTTTTATCTCAACGAACGCAGACTGTTGTGCTGATTTCCATTCAGAAGTGATTTTCTCCTTCATCAACGTACGCAATGGTTCCGCCAAAGTGGCAAAATCTGGTAGATAGCGTAGATTATATGAACACATACATAAGAAGTGCTTAATTTCCGCTGTATTCTTTGGAACAGGAGTCTCTGTAGTGGCTCGAGTGTTTTCAACGTTTGGCCGGATCCAATCAGTAGATATGGTGTCCCAAAAATTCGATTTCAGGAGCATCAAATTTGCACTGCAAGGTTTAATCGAAGATCAAGTTTACCCAGTCGTCGTAACATCACATGTAAACGAGAGTCGTACTGTTCTCTGGTGGAGCCCAATACACAGATTTCGTCCATATAAGCGACTTGTCCGGGAAGGTCAGTTAGTGAGTGGTTCATGAACTTTTGCCAAGCAGCTGGTGCTGAACTAAGGCCCATCGACAAAACTTTGTACTAGTAAAGCCCAATGGATGTTCGGAGGGTTGTGAGTGCCTAGATTACGGCATTAGTGGCACATGAGAGAGTGCTTTTCTTAAGTCCAACTTTGAGAAGAATCGTGCGCCAGCGATCTTCACCACCACAATTGGACTATTTAGAACCTTCAAGTCATTGCATGTTCGCACAGTACCGTCGTTTTTTCGCACCATGACCATTGAGTGAACCCATTCGGAACCATTAAGTTGTTCGATTAAGTCATTCGAAACCGTTTCCCCTATGGCAGTAGTCACTGCTTCTCGCTCGGTCAGTGGAGTCGGGCGTGGCTGTGTTACAGAATATGGTTGTGCTCCTTCTTTGAGACGTATCCGGTGGGCAGCAAGTGGCATTCGGTCAATAGCTTCTTTGATTAAGTTGGGGTATGCATTTTTCACGGTCGATGTACTGATTGCCAATATCCTCATACGATCAATAAAAGGTGCTACTTTCAGGGCCACCATTGCATTACGACCGAGCAGAGCTCGATTGTTCGAAGAAGTGATATATACGCAACCGTTGCCGATGATGATCCGAGATATAGATCCACCACAATGAAGCCTTGAATCTGAGCACAGGCATTCAAGTAGCTGTCAAACTTGTGGGCTGACGGATATAACGGCAAGTCACTTAACTCTCTATCATAGAAACTTGGAGGGATAATTGTTATCGGAGAGGCAGAACCCAATTCCATCCCAGTAGTTGTTCTACGGCGGTGTATACAAATAGCCACCGTCCGAATGTCCGGTGAACGGAGCCTTGGCTCCGAAAACCTGTGCTTTTGTTTCACAGTGTCAGTAGAATTATTTATTGAGCAAATGTGGTCTGTCGACAACAATGGCGAGTCATCACCCGGGGTATCTTGACTCACTTGCGCTAGTTGACGAAATCTGCAGCATTGAGCAAAATGTCCTCGTTTGCCGCAGCACCTGCAGTCAAGTTTATGAGCCGGATATATCTGACAGTCTGCCTTATGTCGGCTGCTGCCACAACGATAACACATTGGGGAAGTTGTCGATGGTGTGGGAAAGGAATTTTGTGTCTTGCTGGTATCAAGACTGTCCGTTTTTCCACTGAACACTCTGGAGTGTTCAACTGCTGATGACTTAACCCTGGCAAGGCCGAAAGCTCGGTCCCAGGATAACTTCCCTGTATCTTCGGCAAGTAATGTCTAATGGATGCGATTACCTTTTATCCCGGCGATGAGTTGTTGGGTCAGCATAACACCTTGTTTGGGATACTGGGCTAATCACATGATTGGATTGCTCGGGCAAAACGGGACATAAACTACCCCATCGGTTCCTGAAAGTCCTGTTTCAATTGGCAAAACTTGAATCTTTCTGTGAACACGTTCGTTTTGCATCCCCATTCTCGATCAACTGTAGCGAGAGCATCGTTCAGCGAACTTTTTGACTGCAAGTCAAGTGCGTCGAAGTGACGTTCTCCTTCATTACCCAGCGCATGACGGAGCAGCTTTTGGCTTTCAATGTAAGTATTACCGGTCGGTAGCAAATCTAAGTAATTTGTAAATGTGGTTTTCCATTGTGTCCAGCCACTTTCGTTTGGCTGTATGGCAGCACCACGCCAATGGGATTCGGAAGGTTGCAGATTAGAAGCCATCGGATAGGTTCGTTTAACGCGACGCCAGTGCCGTATCTCTATTCGGGTTCAATCGTCAGTAAGCCCTACGGGTAATAACAACGGTAGAGAGAGAACACGTGACTCAGTAGAAGGACACACCATATTGCCACATTTACAAGCAGTGGCGTCATTTTTAAGTGTGTGTGGCCGAGTGAGGCGAAGGTCGATGAAGGCGCGGTCAATCAGAACGCAGCTTGAGTCGTGACACGGGTGTGAGGCCCACAGGTGGCCTTGACGCGACTATAACACTGAAAATCTGGAAGTATTGACAACAGTGGCGTAACTGTAAAGTGAAACTGGAGCAACGTAGTTAAAAAAAAAACAGAAAAAGCCAACCACGTTTGATTCAGTTTTTAAAGTATCTTGGAATAGTAACTAAGTGAACAGAATTCCCTGAAATTACAATCTTCTTCACACTGCTCCACTCAATTTGATTCTGAACTGATAATAATTTTTTATTACAACGTTATTCCGCTAGCTGTGAGTCCCTCGGCATGGACAGTATGACTGTATTCTAGTTGGCATATATTCACTATGTTACTGTCTGATGTGGTGATGATGGATAGTTACTCGTTTCCCTCCCCCCTAACTTTTCTCCTGCAAACACCTCGTAGATATTACTGTTGTCATTGTTTACGTCGACGCCTGATTCTTCGTCATCATATGATGGTTGTGTACATGCCAAAACAAGCTGTAGGTTGAGGACCAATGGATAACACACCTTCATTTCGACGATCTACCGCACTGTGACATGCTTTTATTAAAATTCCAACAGTGATCATGTGCACGCATGTGTTGAAAAATTTCTCTTAAGCATTTTACACATCGCAAATCGGATCCCTGAGATGGAACTATAGTTCCATTAAGTACGCCTTTGTTGACTTCCGGATTGCATTGTCTCTTGGATCACTACCATAATTAGTATCTCGTTAGCTGTAGGGTGACGTCAGCAATTATCACAGGCTACTAGAGACATATTTAGTCGGGGAGATGACAGTGATATTAAAGCCGTACAAAAAGACCTCATAACCCTGACGATCAACTCTAATGTGTTCTGTAGTTTCACGTGAGCTTGTAAAGTCAGGTGTATCGGTCGTAGGTGGGGACAGCTGGTAGCATGCGACAGCAACTACGCTCATAAGTGATCGCCTGTCTCTGTGAATGAAACTGTTCGTTTAGATTGGTGTATATTTGTGGAAAGCTATGGCCTTCAGTATGAAGCACCATCCGAAACGTGCACATAATTGTAGGGAAGACCCGCTCAGTGAGGCAAGATCTCTGTTGTCCAACTCACATGCTCCCATAGAACGCACAAGCTTGCGTTTGTGAACTGGAATTCCAATCAGCGACGCACAACCGTTTCCACTTAAACGTCGCGTGCACTTCTGAATGGTTCTGTGCGTTTGGCTGTGTTGGATTGTCCATTGTCATTTCTTGTCTGTTGACTGGATTTCGTGGAGTGGAGACTTGTTCAGTTGCTAATGTTATCTGCAGTCCATCCACAATGAGGTCGGTTCACACCTCACCATCGGGTCAACATATCCCACTGAGTATTAGAATAATCACGTCCCCGATTGGCCATCCATCACACAGTATGCGGACACCTCAGTAGTTTGCCGAAGAAATACAATTGTCTGTATGAAAAAGCAAATACTTCTGTTTCTTTCTTTCATTGGTAAATCTAGTTTAAGTTTATCTCAGTATTTGTTCATTTCAGTGTTTCTGCCTCATTTTGGCTCCAACTTTTGGTTTAATTCTTACCAGTCAATCTCTGTTCAATTCCATCTCTTTGGCTGCCATCTTTCACTATGTAGTCTCTGTTTGTATGTACATGGTTGGAGGCATCCGATTCGGATTAGCCTGTCATAGTGACCGAAGCCAAAGGACGCCTGCGCTTAGCCATTACTGCAACTGGCTTGCGCTGCACCAATTGCAGTTCCACCAACACACCACATATCCAGTGTAAACCCGAAGGAATAAGACTGGAAGGTGTGCCAGTGGGGCCTTCGTGTCCAGCCGGCCAATGCTGGTTAGCCAGTTGATTGGCTAATAAGGAAGGGAAACTCTTATCTCTCGGAAACTAAACAGAGAGAGACTGCAGTGACGAGATCTAAAGTAGGAAGAAAGATTTTTGAAGTGTAATACAAGAAGCATTGCAGCATAGGATTGCAGGTTAGTGCAACTTAAAGAAGATGGGGATGAAAAGCAAATTTCTCGCTCAACTATGAAAAGTCAGGCAGACCATTCATCATACAATGCACCAACAAATCCGAAGAAAAGAATGGATAGAAGTCCACAGACACTCAGGCATCTGCTTTTTGTCTGTCTGCTCCCCTTCGGCCAATCTGACGAGGTTGAACCCGCAAGGACCGTGGTCACAGTCAGCACAGCCCTCAGGATCTAAACAGCACGCAAGCCTGACCACCACTCCAAGGTAGCAGAAAGAGTCAGGTGGTTGTATGTACACACACTGACACATGCATCCGGAGACAATATTTTAGACTCATCAAGGCTTGTATCAATATTTATGCCCTCTCTGAGCTCGACGCACCCACTCTCGCAATCGAAACACCAGTACCTAGTTTCAGACCTATATAATGACCAAACACCTATGACTTTGCTTGTGCTGCATGCTTTTATGTGCAAATTCCATATCTTAACGTCAGTTTTCAAATTATTGTTAGACTGTCACACATACCCTAGTTAAACGTTCACCTCGATATTCACATCCTGCGTAACATCATGTTGGTGTACTCTGTATTTGCTTAGAGAGTAGGTTCACTTTTCCTTCCAAAAACTGCACTTTGCATTGTCACTAACCCCAGGAGTGCGTGCGCTGAACGGTTGTGTGACCGATCCTGGAACGGGCCAGAGTAATGTGATGAGGATGAACAATAATACTATACTACTCGTCAGTAGCCAAACGAAGACACGCATTTGGGCACTGAAGTAACCGAGGGAAAATACCGGCGGGAACATTAGAGAGCATGAAATGATGTTTTCAGTACATGAACTTGGCATTGGTATTTTAGAGCAAACCAGATTAGTTACTACATTTACTATATATCATAACAGCACAAAATTAAAGGAGAAAGTTCATGACCATGAAATATAACAGGTAGTGCCACCACCATAAACACACTTGGAACGTTTTACTTCGGGAGAATTCTAGTAGGTCACGAAGTTAGCACAGTTTTCTACTTAACACTACATAAAGCTTCCGCATACCCTTCCCAAAGGAGGTTTACACGCTTTGGTGTGGACTGTACTGGTATGTTCTTCAAGCAGCCTGTCAGTCGGTCGTAAAGCCATATATCTCACGATCTTCGTGTGTTTGTTAAGCGATCGTACTCGAAAGGTTTTAGTCCGGTTTAGATGGAAACCACAAAGCAGCTAGTTCAGCTTATGTAATTCACGGGGCGGAATTGGCATATGAGTAAAGCCAGGCAGATTTTTTAAGGAACTTCAGCCCCACTGACCATAAATCCCATTAAGAAGAAACCCAGTTGGGAGAAATCTGGGCTTCTGCCGGATTCACATCAGCTACAAAGCTAGCCTTGGTTTTGTCGCTGATCAGGATACATCCGAGGCCCATAGTTTTCACAAACAAGTTTGTTTTAACTTATAAAATCTGCCACACATCTTACCAGTAACAAACCACACTCAGTCAACGCACAACGCACGCCCTTCGGTAAATATTGTCTATGGAGTCTCATTCATTGATCACTTGATTCTTATACTAGAACACCGTGTCTGCCATCCTTCAACTAACAGGGTGTCATAGTTCGACGTTGTACAGCGTACATCTTCGCTTGCGAGTCGAACGTGAGAAAATTAAACAGCCGGCCTCAATGCCAAGAGGACCGGGAAATGGAAGCGACTATTGGAAGTGTGTCTATGCGTCATGTGCGGCCTACTACCAAAGAAACTGTCGCTCCAACACTATCAAAGATGTGGACACATTTCAGACGTATGTTTGTAATCGTGCAGTTTCACATACTTTATAATGAATGGTCCGTTATAAGCAACTTTCCAGGCCAAGTGTCTTTTGAGGTCACAATACAGAATACCTATCACAGCTGAACGAGAAGTCTATAAGAACGGTACTAACACCGAACAAACAGCCGAAACCTTACAGTTAATCGGATGTCAGCTGAATTACCGCCTGAATCGCCGTTATCCTGCATTGTGAGAATGTGCTTGTCATCGTTGGACTGCTCAACCTTTGGTTTTCACACAAAATGTTTCACCTACCCTCTCGTAACGAAGTCGTGGATCGTTAGCTCGTCCTGTACAAATCAGTCCACAACTAGATTCTAAGGTTTGACCAGCGTGCCGATCCACATGGTGTTGTGTAAACATACTGACAAGGTGAATGAACGGTATCCAATACAGGTCATGTGATCTGTCGGTATTGAGAAGTGTGATGTGCTGTTAAAGCAAACAGAGTTTTTCCATTTTATAGTCGGAACTGTAATCCATACTTTCGTCCCACGATGTATGCGTGTTGGTTGTTCTACTTTCGCTGTTATCCGCCCTATTCAGAATAACTGTGAGGTTGTTCATGTCCACCTTGGTGATAACTGTCTTTCCCATCTGATTTCAAAATGTTCGGTGACACATTTTCTTATGCATCACATCTAAAGACTAAAGACTACCGATCCGCCTGAAGCAAACATTTCATCCAGTATGCCTTAGATCTCCTCGAACTCATACCCACTGAAATTACAGTTTACCTAATTTGAAGAGCTATATAAATAAACGTGGTTACCGACAGCCCTCAAAGATATGCTTTTTTTCGTCTTCCGCTTTTATTCCAACCGGCTACTTTCTTTAATGTTGCAATCACTGTGCTCGAAACAGCAGAAAAAAGACATATCGAAATGAAGTTGAACGGTAGGGCTCAAAGTCGAGGCCCAAGACGAACGATCACACGCCTCTCACCGCCTTGAAAGCACGGCTATGTGACACAGCATCGCAACGCAGTAAGACTAGACACACAGAATGACGTGTCTCAGGTTCTATGGAGAAGGGATTGGCTTCAATCAACCGTCCACTAACTTGCAAATTAGTTTCGTCCGTGAATACAACCTATTTCTATCCACCGTTTCGTAGAAAAAAATGTCGCACTGACATGTTCCATTAGGAAACTCTAGTAATTTTACTTTGTTCATTTGCACTCAATGAAGCGTTCTGGCTCCCAGTCTTGCGCTGGCTGTCAGATGTTGAGGTTTTTTTCTGTAATGAACGTCCTTCATATGTGTTATCAGTTCTCGTGTCCACATCGACTTTTCAACCAGCTCCTTACAAGAAGCTTACTACTCAAAACCCACTTCTGTTGCAACGCGTCAGTACTGCACATCCTGGCCACTAATAGGATTATAACATCAGTCAGACTTTCCGGAGGCAACCGTGTTGACCACTGCGCAATCGATTTCACGCTAGGCACGACCAGGGTATTACATCAGAACGCACAACAGCTTTATGGGAATTTGGTCATTTATTGGGTGTGACTGATCGTGAACGGTGGTGACTAGAACACCTGGACGGTGTATCCGCAAGAATTGGCTCGCAGTACACGTACAGCCCTGTGCTATCGTGCACGACCGCGGTTACAGACATCTGTTGGGGTCGTTCGCCAACCCGATTTCAATAAGATGCTTGCTTCTGAGTAAGATGTTTGGCTGGAATTTCACACAGTGATCTAGACATCCGAGCAGCCCTTCGGTTTCCCAGCTGTTGGACGATCGGCACATGTCAGGTTGGTGTAAGGAGGCTCAACAAGTCAACTGCACTGAAATTTTACTGGAGCTTATGCACAAACTACTGCAGACTCAATTGTGGTCGGTCGACGTCAACCGATCAGACAGCGGCGATTAACTGCTGTTTAGACGCACATCAGATACAAACGACTGAGTTGCTTGACTCAAGGTCATGGAACGTAGCGACGAGCCTGCCAATCAAAGCGCAAGAACGCTTGCCGCCCAACAGCATTCATAGAAACACCTGTTTCTCTATAGGGATATGCCGTTTTTCCCATAAATTGATGTTGCTTAATGCCAATCATGCTATTGTTTTTAGGGTTTGCAACAGTTTGTTCCCTTGATGAACTTGAATAAAACAATGAGAAAAAAATTCCACAGAGCGGAAGTCATGGCATAAGGGATTAAACAAACAGACACCAAAGATGAAAATCACACTTGTGGGACTGCCGACTCTTAAGGTAGCCGCAGTGTCAACACAAGTTGTTTTTGAACGCACAGGGGGGACTGTGACGATTAATGGCCAAAGCCTCAGCAAACTGGAGTATGCGTTTCCGTTTGCTCCGAAAGATCACCGAGAACGCGTCAGAAACTTTAACTGTGTCCTGTTTGTATTATGTGCTTTGCGATGGAAGATGCGGGGTGCCGTCCATCGGCATCTATACAGGCTCCTGGCGTTTCTAATTGCGTCTCCAACCATTTGGGTACATGCTTCTTGATACGAACAGCTACTTGTCGGTTTGTCCCCCCTATGTAGGTCATACTGCAGGTATATGAGTACTTGTATAAACAGTGAGATGTGACAGACGTACACTGTCTGTTCGTAACCGGGGCGACTGGTAGGGTTCTAGTTCGTTGCATTACACGCAGTTTTGCAGCGTTATAAGTCCTGGATACAGCCGCTGTTAGACGCTTCCTCATCATTGTTGACCAGCNTGACCAGCTGTCCCCTAGAAACGGGAGTTCTAAATACACCGTCCTCTTCGGTACCGTCGTCACTTCTACGGTTGGGATAACGGCTTTGCTGTACTTTTCATTAGATCGCAGAGTGTATCCGTTGACTTGCAGAGTGTCTGTCAGTAGGTTGTCTTCAGTGCAAATCCTCCCTGCTCTATGGAAAAGCGTCCTGACTAAACTTCTCTTGTGCTGCACCGGACAGAAGCTTTCGGAAAGCATGTACTGTCCAGTCCAGGTAGGTTTCCTGTAAACGGATCTCCCTACTGTGCCATCTGGTCTTCGAGTGACTAGAATGTCCAGGTACGGAAGGCTATTATTGAACAGAGAACTAACACCACCGGAATACATCAACCTCCTTGCAATCTTCAAAGGATCCCTTAAATAGATCACTTATAAGTGTCTTTTAGATGTGATCATTTGGCTTTTGATGAAGACAGGCCAAAACGTTAACCAACTTATTAACCAACCCGTGACAAGGAAGGTCACTCAATGTTAAAATGGGTCTTAAAGGACTACCAAGCTTACTTTCGGTAAACCGCCGGAATGTTTGATCGTTTTGCGATTACACCTCAGGTCTTCCTATTGCAACTGACGGTCGAACATCTAACACACCCTCGACAAGGCGTCTAACTCTATCTGTACAAAGCTCCTGACAACTTCGTTATGATTTTTTGAAATACCTGGGAAGGTATTCTCTAGTTCCGACAGACAAATATCAAGCTCCATACCTGTGCTCAAAACGGCCTGTTTTGAAGTTGCAGCTACTCCGATTGTCCTCCGTCCTGTGTATTTCGATTGTCCATACTTCATAATACGCCATCGCTCTATTGGTCTCGTACACTTGTATACGACTAAAACGTTTCGGATCGTTGCAAGTATTTGGTCAGAATCCAAGGGGTGTTACTTTGGAGAACATCACTGGGTTTACCTCCTCTCAGTGTTCGGCTCAAGTTCACTAAGGTGACCAATTCGTATTGATTGTGCACGATTCAAACTAAAATTTGTACACACACCACTCCTATATATCCTGTTTATGGTGTGGCAGGAGGGTGGGTTGAATGAATAACAAACCTCATTACTTTACCTTGTAACTCGAAATCTGCTTGTTCTGTGATACACATTACGTTTGTCAATAATGCAGACCGTGTTTTGGGGAAATCACTTTAAGATTGTTAGCAGACCCGCCAGAAATTGAGTGAAATCATTATAGAAATAGATGAGTTCATGGAAGTTCACAATGATGATGTGTTGATGTACTTCTAACTTCGATTCTTATTGACTCACTGCTCTCATTAAACAGCTCGTCTGTCTTCATCAGGGAATTTTAAAGTAGATAAAGTCACAGGATCGTTTCTCAATCACTGTGACATATAAGCAGTATACGTGTATTCATGATTTAGGGCTTTCACTGCCAGACAAGCGAAACCTTGAGCAGTGGTATGGTAAAAGTTAGATAACAAGTCAGGTAATGAAAGGGGAACGATCTCTGTATCTTCTCAATTTATTCGCGGGATTACTTAAAGTCAGTCCTCGATATCGTAATAGCATTAGACATGTAAACACTTCAACAGTCATGTACTGTTACTTAAAGTTGCTTGATACAGTAACTTGCATGAATACAACCTTTATAAACTATACTTAGGTAAAAATATCATTTGAACCGTTAACGAACCTGAACTAAAGAGGGAACCGGTTCAGAATAACCATTTTTGCCATTTATTTCCATGCCTTTTGTTCCTCTAGTTCTACAGATCCCGAGGTAGTGAACTCTAAGGAATTTGAGTTGATGGAATGATTTGAGTTAAACTGTTCAGCTAACTCGTAGAAACGACTGGAATCCGATACTTAGTTTGCGTGTTCTGAATGATTAAGGCTGACCATTTTAGACACAAATTTAAATGAGCTATTTATTGTGTAGTTAACTGCAACCTCCAAGCCATGGAAGTGTTATTTGATTAAAAACAAAAGTCTTCACATTCATGCAAGATTTTTTAGCCAGACTACTACGAAAAAGAGCACAAAGCTTGAGTTTTGCGAGTTAAATACGTCTGACTATACACATTCTACGTTTAGCTGTTCAGTGACATTTGTCCATCCCGTCCTGTTTGCCAAAGTTTTGAGACGTATTAGCCATACTTGTGCGCATCCTAACGTTGTGAATTCACTCCCTCTCTTCTCAGAATCTGGGTTGGTTTATCACAGATATGCTAGCAGATATGCTGGAGTTTCGTGTCACGGCCTCACTTGTCCTCCATTTGTCGTACCATCTACTGTGCCTCAAAATTCTGCATCTTATTATCGAAGGCGAGCAACAGATTTATTTGGATAACTTCAAATGTCATCCGACGCCGAAGGGTGAAGTACTTTTATCAAGGCCCACCGTGTGGAACCGTTAGTATTTTCGTGAACCTCATTGCGCTTGAGAGGCGGTCAAATGGAATTTACAGAGGTCACCTGTGTTTACAAACTGATTCACGTGCAGCCAACTGCTCGGGGGGTGAGCTACTTTACCGTGTTATCTTTGCAAGTTCACAGAAGTGTATTGTGCGTTGTGCTGACGTTCATTATCGAGTAAATCCTTGGTTAAGCCACAACGAGTTGTGGCTTAACCAAGGATTTACTTGATAATTCACAGAAGTGTCTTTACTTCACTCACGACTTCAAGTAAGGGAATCGGCTTGAAGTTAACTTCAAAGTTTTATTCTTAACCCATTTTACAAGCAATTGCCAGCTTGTGTGCCGTTAAACTTCACTGAGTTCACCCATGCCACCTAGAGATGAAACCGTCAATGTTGTAGAGTAACCACGATAAAAGCTCCATTTGTTCCTA
>QNGE01001072.1:28715-91436 GCA_008508345.1 Paragonimus westermani
CATGGACATAATAGGTCGAAGTGGGACATTGGGTTTGTGGGTTTTGGGCAGTCCGTACATATGCGGTGTGCGTGTGCCGACTGGCCTCATCAGCCTGCATTGATCAACAGACATGACGCCATTTTTCCTCAACCCTTCAAGCCTGCGGCAGATTTCCTTTTCCACTTCTTGGACGTTATCAGGATTATCATCCGGCTGAAACTTCTGAGCGTCATTAAGAATTTCAAACATTTTGTCCACGTACTCCGCTTTATCCATCAGCACAACCCCTGAGCCTTTCTCCGGACTTAACACCATCAAGTTCTCAGTTTGTCTTATTTCTCTCAAGCTATGGAAGTGTGCCGGTGTTAGTAAGTTGTGACTCTTTTGTTTGTAATTCTGATGTTGGTGGGCAGCATCCACTAGTTTTGCATTCAACCAATTTTGATTCTCCTCAGACGTTGGCGAGTTTTGCTGAAGTTGATCGTACGTATTTTCAAACTGGGCATGTAACTCGAGATTTCCAATTTTCTTTGGTGGTATAGCAAACTTCAATCCTCAAAAGAGAGCTTCTATTTGAGTGCGCTAAAGCGTTTCTTATGATAGATTGGTTACATACCTATCCAAGTCTTCAGGAAATGATGACGTATTCGTGACGGGACAAAAGGGATCATCAATCGATTTTGTCACGTTCGCCTTCGTACGTCGCAGAACGGTAACACAACAATTCATATACTTGATTCGACACACAGTTGACAGGTTATCCACAATAAGTCATAACTTTCCGTGCATCTCCTCGAGCGATTCCAACTTTTGCTGACACATTTCCAGATGGGATTTGGTAACCTGCCTTAGGTTAGAGATGTTTGACTGCAGCTTACATGATCGGAGTTTTCTGATAAACTCGCGAGGAAACTGACACTTGGACAAGCACGCTTTGTAAAATTGAATACGTAGTCGTTCGGTGACCAACTTACACTTGAGACGGAGGAGGTTGTCAAGATTGTTGGCAATATCTTTCGGGAATCTTCTTTGTAGAAATTTGAAACAGTTCGTTCCCTTGATGAACTTGAATAAAACAATGAGAAAACGCAGTTCATGTGATTTTCTCCGGAGTAACATCTCGTTTAAACTTAGTTACATGTCCATGTGTGATCAGAATGTACGAAATGTTATTCCGGAGAACATCACATGAATTGCGTCTTCTCATTGTTTTATTCAGGTTTTTTTGGTTGTCTCGATTCAGTAGCCCAGCACGCAGCTTCGGCACCTTCAGCAGAGAATGCTTGTGTGACGTTTGTTTAGCGTGGCTTCATCAAACGCCAGTATCTGGAGCTCAAGGTTGCGTAACGGGACAATGAGTAATATGGCAGGGTCATCCACATGATCTTTTGTGGTTGTGTTTCGCAATCGTAGACGTCGGACTTCTCTTCGGATTTGTGGATGCACTATCCACTCAGGTCTATGCTCTGAACACGTTTTGGTCCTTCAGTTGAACTAGCAGATGACGTGTGAAGCGGGAGGTTCCATGATTGAACGATGAGATCAACGGTGAGTAATCTTGAAGATAGAAAACAAACAGGATTCCGCCACAGATAAAGTGCTTCTTGGGGCGGACAACACATAAATGCTTCGTCCTTACCAGGAAATGAGAAATTTTCTAATTATATAGGTCAAGCCTCCAACGATTTATCAGCAGGCAACAAAACTGTACATCAGGACTCTTGATTTCGTTTTAATCGAATATATTACATACTGGGAGGAGAAACCAAGTGCTTCGATTGCTTTCTATTTGCTTCTTTCTTTGCGACTACACTTTCGCATACTAACTAAGTGCACCAAGCTGTTTTCGGAAGACAGCGGAAGTGTCACCTGGTCTGGTTAGGAGCTGGTGTCAGAAGGTCAACAACCGAGGCGGCTTTCGCCTATTTGCAGTGTATACAAATTGAACATTTTATTCGGTTGAGTTACCTAAGCCAATCCACAGAAGGTACCGGTCAACTAACCTAAGGTACTGATGAATAGTCGGATATTTGGTTAACTTCATGTAGAACACCACACATTCGATTTCAGTCTTCGTATTCAAGTAAATTTTCCCGTCAATCATGCTTGGAAGGAAACAGTATATTCGAGTCTGGCACTTGTTAGTATTTGTCGGTAGTATATGTCGTTACCACGGTAGGGAATAGGACTCCGGACACGCTTTCATGAGGAAACCATGTTGACCACTGCATCACTGACTCCACATTGAGCACGACCAAATTATCATACCTGAGCCCCCAACCACTTTTGTTCGTGAGTTATACTCAGGTTACCCGATCGTCTGAATAGAAGAGAGTAACTGTCCTGGTAACGCCACAGTTAGACTTCCTAGACAGGTCGAAATCTCTGCTCTCAGTAAACCTGCGCTATTTTAGATTACTTATAAGTAGGGGGAATTTGGTTAATTCCGGTTTGGACCTCACTCGCATTTGATCACAGTCTTCGCATCCAGATAAACTTTTCAGCCAGCCTCTTTCGTAATGAAGCAACATACTCGAGTTTTGTTCTTGTTTGGGCTTGTCAGCAGTGTAACAGCGAAACTCCCCTATAGTGCTTCCTTTCATAATAGAAATTAGCTGGAACGTCTATCCGAATGCGAAGGTTGCAAGCAGTTGTGAGTGATGTTTAGTTTAGATTTAACCCAGGGTAGTCCAATGCTCTGTGAACGACCAAAGGGTTTGAGGAATGCCACCAGAGGTGGTTGAAACGTAGGGTATTACAACTTACTCGTAACGTTGTGTTATTCCCAATCTGTTTATCAGCAACATGTTAAACACGACGCCAAAACTGTTCAACTTCATTCGTATTAGTGTAGTGAGGATAGACGGTCGCACCATACTACTCACACCACTATTCAGTAGCAGCATGGATCGAGATGATCGCGGATCGAGATAATCGCGTGATAAATACGACAGAGATACGGGATGGATCGTTGGAGGGCAGAATGACATATAATGGCTTTCGCTACACGACGGAACTGATACATGGTGTCTAGAGCGACTGGAGTATCCTCAGAAGAGTATGGTGTGCAAATGAGTGTTTCCGTTTCTAGTCGTGCTCAGACGCTTAAGTAGTGTGTTGGTTTCTCCAATAAAGTAACCTTTGTGTCATCCGCCTTCTGGGTTCACAACACTAGGTTTTTTAGTAGATTGAGTAGGGCGAAGTCGCGAGTGCAAAAGGAGTTTATGGTCGTAACCTCCTGTGAGTGACAGTGAATTTACCCTGGCGTCCCATGAGCCTATATTAACTTACCTAAAAAGTATATGTTCTGCCCAATCAACAACCCCGTTTCGAGATGATGAATATTATAGTGACTAAGGATTACTCCACTAAAAGGCTGTTTGAACAGCAGTAAACATCATCTTAGGAGAAGTACAATACGGATCATAAGTTACTGTTAGGAGACGATATCTTCAAAATAACCTAATCAGGTCATCGGTGACAGTTGACGAAATATTTCGTCAACAAAACATTAGCGTGCAAGTTTTTCCAGTTGAACCAATCAGGATGAGACATGAAAGTGCGTGAAGTATCTTCTTAGCCCTATGAACCAGAGTGCAGCTGCTATGGAATTGACCCCACTTGGCCGAAACAACCGGACATTGGTTCAGCTTGTAAATGGGTATGTTCGGCAATTAACTCACACAATGTACTTAAGTGCATTTACCTCATTTATCGAACTTGAATTAGGCATTACAGTGTGTTTCTCGGTAGTCGTGTTCTTCCTGACTCCCCGCTAGCAGACTGGGTGAAGTCACACAGCAGGGATCTAAGTATAAAATCCAAGCCGGGATAGAAGGTTTGGTAGAGCAAAGGCGCGTTACATCAGTTAGTGCTGCTTGTATTGAGACCCAGTTATTAAGACATCAGTTGGCTATAGAAAAGTGCACGGTATGGTAAATGACGGGTTGGCATTCTAGATACGACTCTACCAGTTGAGTCTATGAATGTTTAATGTTTGTTAAACCTACTCATTGCTCGTCCACTAATGCTTACCAGTGTGTTCGGTTGAAAACAAGCATTAGTAGTCATGGGCCTAAGTACCCTTTACTTCCCTGACCTTTAGTGATCACACTCTGTTGTCGTAAGGTGAAACTGATCCAACTAGTGTTCGACGTGGTATATCAACTTGACGACACTAGACCATGAGCTCCGAGTTCACTAATCACACACTCACTATACCTGATAAGACACTTTAGACCACTTGAAATTGCAAGTTGTGATAATACTTCCACGGTATCCTTTGAACGATGAGCGCTTTTTGTTATGGTTGTTCAGTGTGGTATTTTTCTCAACCGAATGTACTTTTTAATCTCGTTGACCGTTGGTAAAAATTCTGTTTGTGGTACATAAAGGCAGATCTCACAATTCACATTACAGTCTAAAATAGCTAATTTATTGCTTCCGATGGAAGAGAATCTTTCGGCGGCTTGGTCTATCAGAACCCCCCACCTCTGACAGAAAGTGGTCATCCCCCACTCCAAACAAGTATATCACTATCCTCGCTAATTATTTGAGATTGATACCTCGATTTCAATTTCGTCTGATCGTAGCACTCAAGTAGGGTGGCACACCGTTCACAGAAAGCTCTGGCTGTCATATCACCCAGTCACTATTGTGTACGCATAGGAGCGAATTCTGAATGGGCCACGATCGTGAACTTTCCAAACTGGAGGCCTACATTTGTCCGCCGCTTTCACCACCACGATCAACCTGTCTGCACAAAGATTTGTTCCAATTTTAAGATTGCATGAAAGAAAATTTTCTTCAGAAAGACAGATGCCCCTGAATACTGGATGTGGTCTGATCCAACAAGTATACTCCTTCTCACCTTACAAGGTCACTCAGTAAAAACTATGGTCGTTTGCGAACTGATAGCTGAAAGCAACTACAACGGAACACCTACCACAAACATATCCGGATCTTTTTTCTAATTTGATCTCAACTTGATGAATGTCGCTGTCTTGACTGCCAGTCAAACCAATTTGCCTGCGCATGCTAACCACATAGACCACTCAACTCATGTTAAGGTCAGTGAGCCGATACACATGCACGTACCAGCGGTGTACGTGCGCCTAAGGCAGCTCAGCCGTGTTCACTACCCGGTCATGTAAGCTACTCGCACGTACTCCGAAGGTCATTGCTAGCTACGGAACGATTGGTTGGTGCACTCAGTGGCTAAACCACAGTGTGTTGAACACTTTTTAAAAAGAGTTAATGTTAATGTACTTGACGAGAGTAGGCACTAATGCTTAATGAATTCAGGCAATAGCTAACAACATTGTCCTACAACTCCGAAAGCATCCTATCCAAATAGAATGCTAGATCTCTATCTAATCGCAGTGTATAAGTCTGATCCACGATAAAGCTTTACCAACATATAACCTCAAAAGCGTTTTTGTCGTCATCGGTAATATTATTGGCAGACTGCCACTTGACCACTATACTACGATGAACAGAATCCTTGGTCTGGAAGTTGGGACCTGATTTTAAAAATACCTGTCCAAATACAAACGTTATTATTCCATTGTCTACGCTTTGCAAAGGAACTTCGACTACGAGTAGGAAGCTGTGATGGCTTTTGGATGCACAATCAATTTGAGGCGTACTACTTGGTGAATTTGTACTGGTGGACTATGTGATCACGCAAACTGTAATCCATGTTAGCCAGTTACTCTACATTTGTTCGCGAGTATACTTGCTACACTTCGCTGAACTGCTTGCCTCGTATTCTGGTTCTAACAGTATCACAGAAGTCATTTAAAATTAACCTGGTTGTAACCTCGTTTGATGTTCTAACTTTACAAGCAATTCAGTCAACCATCGACAACACTGACTAACTCACCTAGCACGTCAAACTGGTCAGATATGATAAAAACGATACAGTCAGTATAGGGGCAGTGAGGAATTAAACGAACTGCTCTTCGGAGTTGATGTGTCACCTGGTTGTATATGGGTAGATCACGGGGAGATGATTCAAGCCTTACTGAACAAGAAGACAAAGAAAATCCTCCTAAATGTGTCCAGATTTCAGGCTTGTGTACTTCCTGTGAATTAGCGGTCTCTCAGTCCATTTTTTAGAAACTGTTGATCGTAGAAAGGAAATGTGTAGTCTATTCAGAATGCTGTAATTAGTATCTTTGGACAGTCGCATAGAACAAAATAGCCAGAAAACTTCGTCAAAATTTGTGTGTCGTTTCCCCCACTTTGCTGACTGTCAGTTTCGACCGAGCATCGAAAGCACATGTAGGCTATTTCAGGTTCAAGCTAAGTGATTGAGTTTATCTAACTTCAAAGCCAGTGATTAACCTAATCTGATTGTCACGCTAGGTCCAGGTAGCCGTGCCTACACTGCTCATGCAAAGTTCTCACTCGCAGGGTTAGTGAGTGTATCCGTAGATCTAAACGGGCGTCTGATCCTCCGCTGTCCGGGTTAGAACTCGCTGGCTGAACTGAAATGGGCAAAATTGAGCTCCACACCTTTTTTGAGCTGCTCTTTCAAAAGAATAACTCGTAACTGAACAGGTTTAGTCGTGTAGAGTACCGGGAGGTTTCATAAAACCAACACTTTTAGGTTACAGTTTCATTCCCCTACCAACTGAGTTGATGTTGCCTTAGAGTTAAGAAGGAATGTTGGATATCCATCGACCGTCGTTTCTCATCATTTCTCCTCAAGAACAGTTATTTTGCTCATTTGACAAAATGATCATTCTGCTCATTCGTGTTTAGCTGACATGGTGGAAGTGTGACACAAACGATTCCGGTCTATCTGGCAAGTCTTTCAAAATGGCACATTTGAATTGAGTTCCGTTATCGGGTGCAATGGACGATGGCATTGGCCTACAACTTATAAATGTCTGATCCATAAAACAGCTTTCCGGCTATTTGCTGTACCCGCCTAAGAATATCAGAGGTTGTGGATCTCTTGGGTAACCTGTTCGGTCGGGATTGTTGCTTGGAACTGATTTTGGCTCACTGCCCTTGAAATTAGTACGACTAACTCGTAGTTGGGGGAGCGTTTGATGAGGTCTTCCATATGAAGTTAAAATGTTCAGCAGTTCACCAGTGCCTTTAAAATAAATATTCCAAGGTAGCAATTATCAACTCTGATGAGATGAAAACTCAGTCGCAAACAGGATAAAAGAGGCAAGGGTGGAACACACCTCTCTGTTTGTAGGATTCTCTTTGAAGTTGTATAATGTTCTGAACTTACCGTCACTAATCTTGCAAAACTGGTCTGACAGATGTGGTAAAGCAAATCATGTTAGCAGTCATCGATGTTTGTACACGCACGTGTAGTGTCCAGTTGTTTGGTTTACGCTCACATAAAACGAAATAGAACAGCCAGATGATTGTTTTTTCCACTTTCTCACCATTATTTGACTATTATTTTATGGAAGATGTCGTATCTAGACAAAGTTACTACCTGGTGTTGAAGTTGGCTTGCACTGTACGCAGTGATGACACCCTTAAAGCTGATGTGTACAAGACATTTGATGAGAGTTCACCCTGTGTGAGAAGACGGCAACAAGTACTGCTCCCATCAAGTGATCACAATGTCTTTCAACATTCGTTATTATTTTTCTACCAGGAAGTTGGTAGATTATGACTGCCTGAGGCCACCACTACGTTGAGAGACGACTCAAACAGGTCAGTGAGAGGTTTGATACGAACATATGTCACATTCCTTCAAATTTCTCCCGGTGTACCAAAGCCCAGCTGCCAGTCATTTTGAAGTGGCTGAGTTAGCTCCCTTCGGAGATGATAGATTGCATGGGCTTACTGTAGGAGCCCAAAAACCCAAAGAATGACCTCAGAGTCGAAGTATCAGATAGCACATTATCCGGTTTGTCGCGTCAACGTTGTTTTGGGTCCGATTAACGACAAACGAAAACAATACTAATCCTAATATACATCACGAACGTTTTAAACAGGTTTCAACTGTGTTTGCAAAAGCAGTGGTAGATGTTCTGGACACAATAAAGCACGCTAGTAAGCTGCCAGTGTACACCATCGAATTCTGTCCCTATAACAAGAACATCGATCGAGTGGGCAGTCATAGCTAACAAATCGGTGAGTAGAGTGTCTACAATTTGTTGAGTGATTTCTGGAGTGGATTTCCGTCTGAAGGGGAGCTGCCTGTATTGGACTAATCTTCGGTGAATATTGGTGGACAGCAATTTGTCTAAATCTTTCTCAGTTCACAATTGTACATGCAAGTTTGACGAGTCATGTCCAACAAAACCATTTGTTCCTGTAAGATTTGTGAACAAGTCTTCACGTACTGGGAGTGAATATTAACGGATTCCTAACGCGGTATTTTGTCCGGCGTCAGATTTTGTATGCAAATATGTCTTCCTAACTGTTGTTGTCGTCGTCGAAGTTGAGTCTGTACGCATACACGTCTAACTGTAGGGTCCGTCGATTTTTAGTCACTCATGGTTGCAAAACCAGGCTCACTGCTGTCTTCAGGAAACAAGGGATAATAAAGTTCGATTGCGGTCAATGTGTTAGGTTGTACAATGGACCGTTCATCGCAACGTTGCTGGATGACCACCAACAGATTGATAGGAACTTGTGAACGAACATGAATGCTCTGTCAAGTCGATTGAGTGGTGAGGAGGTCTTAGATGTAGAAACAGTCTTTTGTGGACAACAGTTTGCCTCTGGCTCAACAACTTGACCTGTGAGACAAAAGGAACACTCGGAACCGCCGACTCATAGGCCTAACCTGCGGGACAACAGGATGAAGAGTTTTCCAGGGGGACCCTAGTCAGAGCCGTTGACTCGAAAGTGTGAGTAACTTGTCGATGAGGGCCCAACCTAGCTCGATTAAGCAGTGAGTATGGCAGTGATGACCTATTCCAAGTAATGCTGCGCGCAGCAGACGTAATATGAGTCACATCAAACTACTGAGAATGTGTATAGATCTTTCGGCCATTCAAGATAATACGCCGGTGGACACGGTCATCCGTTGAATGGTTGGAATACGCTTTGTTTGAGGAGAACTTTTCTGACGCCCCCTCCCTCTTCCGTACGTGGCAGACAACAATTTTATGACTGTATACCCATAGATTCATGCCTAAGCACAACCACGTAGTCAGTAGTGCGACAATACAAACCTGTAAGCTTAGCTGCCCCTTGTCTGACTAGTTCCTTTGCCCTAACTGAGATGGTTACACCTAGAACAATCGAAATCCTAGTCAGCATAAACCTCCGGACGAATACAGCAGACAAGTCTGACCACCACTTCAAGATAGCAACAAAGATTAGACCTCCGTCAAGCATAGAAAGGGAGAGAGAAGGAACTAGTCACTCTAGGGTCCGCATATCTGACCTACCTTCGGTGAAATGAAATTACCGATCCTAAACCACCATCAGAATCATCAGCACTTACAATCTGTACAGTCCCAGAAAGGTCTGTTTGTGAGCGAACCGGACGGTGCGCTATAAACTCAGTTCCTTTTGACTAGTGTACATGCACGTCAACAGGTCATCCCAGGTTGTTATCATTTCACCGGTACCTGGACGAAGTGAAAGTTTGGTGTAGACTAAAACTGAACGTCCCTCCTATTCTGTATACATCATTTGCCAGTACAAAATAGGTTTGTAGAGATCAAAGCGGTCTGATTTAATAACCGTTTTTGCACGACTTTATCGATCTCGACAATGCAGTTGGTTGTACCAATATGTGGTTAAACTGATTAGAAAAGACACATTGACAGGAAGTGGAATGACACGGCTCAATAACAAAATCAAAAACTGGGAAAAATCGTAGGTCGCTTAGCGTTTTGGCAACACTTTAATAAAAAGTTGTCCGAGTCCAAAACTGGTGCGATAAACCTAGAAACACAGCATGACGTGCCTCAGACTCTATGGATGAATTGTTCGTTTTTGGTCAGTCTTCTACTCTTTTGTAAATGTGTGTCAATCAAGAGTACAGCTTTTTATTATTCATTGTTTGATGGAAAAATCATCGTGATATTTCACTCCGTTAGGGAAATATATCGTATTCTGAGTTTATCCATTTGTATTCAACACTGAATGCTGATGCCCAGCTTTATGCTGTCTTTCAAGCTTTGCGACGCTCACTGAGAAGTTTGTCAACACCCCTACGGGTATCGCCTGTGGACAGACTGTTGTGTAACTGCCTGTATGAATTAAAATTCTGGCGAGTGACAAGCGTTAACTCGATTAAGGAAGAACAATTTTTAAAACCCAGGTTTCGGTCGAGCTCAGGCCAACAACGGGAACAAATATGTTCAGGTGTGGCAAACGCTCTATTCGCTGAGCCACTAAGCTACACCGGGACCTCAAGCTAGTTACGTCTGAAAACAGTTATCTCCCCATGCTACTGTATCATATGGAGTTCACCACTGTGCCTCGGATACTAAAAGCCCTCGAAGGGTTTCTGATACAGTTCACGCTGGAATCCATTAAAGTCACTGCTCAGTATTACAACTTAAGTAACAGGAAGTGCTTCCGGAGTAGTCTATGCTATGGATTCTTTGGTAGATTCCGTCAGAGAGGGCTTGAAGAAGCGTCTCGCTAATCTGGGCCGTACTTGTGCATGTGTCTCGGCCTGGATATTGCTTAGCGGGCCTCCCAAATAAACTATCTTCTGTGTGTGTCCGCATCGGACATTCGCGTTCTAAGAATCACTTGGCTATACCGCTGCATTTATGTCGATTATACTGGGCTCTTCTTCTGGTCTGATTCGTATACGGCCAGTATACGAAATTTCACATTTCTGATATGAACACTTATGAGGTAGTGGACCGGCTTGAATGTGACGTACAGTTTGACTCTGGTACTGGGGGTTGATGAGGTTTGATAAAATTGCACTAGAGATCTTTCGTTGCTGTCCGGTGTTCACGTATTCTTTCCGACAAGTGACTTGTTGAGCCACCGATATCATCTGCCCCACGAGAAGAAGAGAATGAGTCAATAGAGAACTAGTTAGCGCTACTAAGGTGAAGACGTAGGAGTGGCATACAGGCAATCGACAGTGAAAGTCATTCCCACGACCCTGATGAGCCTTCTGGTCAACGGTACACGTAAAAGTTCCTCTTTGTATGGAAGGTTCATGCTGATCTTTTAACATCCGACAGAGGACTGATTCCGTGAGGCGTACCTAGGAAGAAGAAATGGAATGGCCAGTATGTCTATTCTTACAGTTTTATATCTACTGAATCTGACACGATTTCTAGCTAGTCGAATCCACAAGCTAGATGAAGGGCTCAAACTTTAACATAAAACCCTTTTTGCCAATAGGTTTCCTGACGAATTTTAAGTCCGTAATATGTAACGGCGATAGTCACAGGCCTGTGAATACCGAAAACGAGCCTGTTCGCCCCGTTTTTACTTCTGATAATATCGGTAGAATTCATTAACATACTGTGTCATCAAGACAACTTTAGGTTGCAACCACTGCAGTTGGGTCAATTGCAAATAAAACACCTAATCGTACGCGCTTGAATGGATGTACTGTTGCTCGAAGAATTTTTGACCAATGAGAACCAAGCTAGACTCCAAGTGTAGGCTTGGGATACACAGGCGGCACTGAACTGTACACATCACTACAGGCGGCAGAACACTAGTGCCAGAATTCAAATCCCGATGTGGATAAGGTGCACTGCCAAATCGATTGATCGATTTCATAGCGGTGTCTTTGAATTTGGGTCTGCCGTACAAACATTTGGCTTTTGAAAACTTTACTTGACCGTTGTTGACCATTATTGTTTACGCACCTACTCTTCTCGTTAAAGTGCACACACTCGACGGTCATCAGTTGCACAGACAAGCAAGGTCGATGTGCGTCTGGTCGGCTACGGGAATCATCCAGACACAAGCAGATTGCTTTCAGGTCAAGGTGGTAGTTTCAGCGAACATAGACAAGAATGTCACAACATTGAAGAAAGTTGCGCACTTTTTCAGCTTGCGTTAAAACAGTCATGCTGACTTCGTATTGGATAAGGTCAATGAGCTAATTTTTACCTTAACCTCGGGATGTTATTGTTAATAAAAAGTGTTGGATTCCCGTTTCTCTCTCGTTAGTTTGTCACTAGATCAGACCCTGGACGAATCCGGTGTTTGGGTCGGGAAACTATGATATGTGAACTGTCTGTACCTGTCTGGTTCGTAATTTGTTTCACAGTACATTGTGAACTCATAAAGACCAAGATTCCCAACAATCACTCATTATCCCTTTAACGATTAGCGTTCGTTCCACCACCAGTCCCTCCATTTGTATGGTTGATTCTAGCCTATTCTGCGTCAAAGAATGAAGGGGATTTTTTGTGCCTGTTGCCTTCGGTCTAGCAATGATAGTGGTTTTTGAATAATGGAGTTGCTTCCTCCTGTGACCACAGTGAATAGAGGAAATTTTTGGAGGTCAAAATTGTCTTCGACTGACTCTGTCGTACTCTTCCTCGTGACCCTGTCTAACTACATGTTATCGTTATTCTTATAAGCCGTGTCCAAAAGTATTAATTCCTCCAGCCCGCCTCCACTCTCGCTTGTGAGCAATGATCAGGTTGCCCGATCGTCTGGAGAGGAGACACAGTTACTGCCTGGTAACTCCAATCGATAACCCCGTGATTAGGACTTCCAAGACAGGTCGAGATCACTGAACTCATTAAACCTGCAAGGCGATATTCTTTAAATTACTGATGAGTAGTCGGGGATTTGGTTTATTTTCAAGTTGACCATCACTCATATTTGATTTGATAATTCGGTCGTGCCTAATGTGATGTGAATGGCGCAGTGGTTAACACGGTTGCCTCATGATTGGAATGTCCGGAGTTCAAATCGCGGCCGTGGCAAGGATATGCACTACTGATGAGCTCTAATGAGAGCGAAACTCGAGTCTAGTGCTTCTTTTCGAAAGTGGCTGGCTGCAAAGTCTACATGACGTATGTCAATAGTACCGTATTTCCAGCGATTTGATTTGGTTGTGATACTTGACGCCGTTGGTTATACGTGCTTCGCTCAACGTTCACACCCTGTCTTGAATTGAATGTACTTACGAATAAAATTCTGAGACTTGTAACACTGTTGCAACGTATAGACAGAAGTAGACGGGTCTACGGTATTCCTCTAACCAACCTGACTCAGGTGATATTTCCGACTTTTGCATACCTTCTTAATGTGACCAGATTTGCCACGTAAATATCATACAGCATTATGGAATCGGCACGATGGTCGTCGTTGTAACTCATCACACGAGAAATAATTGTTAACATTCTTTGGGCCGAGATTGATGGCTGGTTATTGGGGAGACCGTAGAAACCTGCTCAATGATTGATTATTGACAGAAGCGTGTCTTGGTCTTCGGAAAGAAACATAACGTTTGAATCAACAACCGCGGCATTCATGTCATCATTCTACTCGCAAAGGTCTTGGGTTTATTTGGAAGTCATAGCTTGTTTGCCCAGTAATCTCCGCTGAATATCAGTGTCACTGGCATCAGCAATCAGTTGACCACCCAGGTACTCCTCCGACTTGTCACCAAATTTGTAACCGGCGGCTTGCTTTTGCATTTGCAGAATTAACTCACAGAAGCTCGTGCTTGTTGAACGCACTGATGAATTGAACTTCGCCCGTTCTGTGGCCTGGAAACTGTCAGGAAGCTCGTGCTTTAACAACAGTTTCTTCAGTTCGTCGAATGGCAGCTAGGCTGAGGCGTTCGGGCGAGCCAGATTCTACGGTAATGAATGTAGCTAACGACCACCAGCGGTAATGAAGAATGCTGATTGGCTTTCCTTCTTCACATCATGACGCACGCACGCACGCAATGCCTCGGACCTCATTAACACGACTTCAATCGGACCAGCGTGAAGATTCATTTGCTCAGTTGCAGGCAGTTCCACTCCACAATACCAATTTGTGATACTTGGAATTAGGGACTTCGAATAAATCCAGGAATCATGCTTGAATTCAAACCGCCTTCATACGTAATAAGATGACCTCGCAGTGGTTGCAGTAAGCAGTTTTTGTTCATGGAACAGGAACACGGAATTACGGATGTGCTGATCGTCTCACAAAAATGGACTCGGACACAAAACCCGCAGTCCAAATCACAGGCCTTAACCAAAAACAGGCCCTCTAGCTCAGTGGGGTTAACGAACGGCCCCACCACATTACTGTAACCACAGTCAGACTAGCCGACACAGAGTGTGAGCACATTTCAGTTCACACCTCCGTGCTCTTTGGCCACCATTGTCCACGATCGATAACACCGGATTGTAAACTTTTCAATGTTTGAACAGGTGGGACTCAAGTTACATCGATGAACACAAATGGGTAAACTAACAATACGACATTCCTAACGGATTGTGTTATCTCAATATTTTGATATGCACTGAAATGCTGCATCCAGGAATGAAATAGATTTACCGAAAGGTAATGGAGTGATGGAAAACTAGCACTTTTCCCAAATAATCTGGGACACATCATGCTGTTTTTGAGGTTTACTGTACGATTTGTGAACGCCGACGTGACGTTTTACACCCGTGTTCTCAAAACGCCACAGAGGTGTTTGCCAAAGCCTTTGGGTTTAACCAGTGGATCGTGATGTCTAAAACACTGAGGCGATGATATCAGCCTAACTGACCTAAAATGCGTGTACGTCCACGTGTCGTCTACTCTGGCTGTGTACCGTGGTACACTGGAGCCGTTTTTTAACTGGACCCGATCAAAAGGCCTGTTTTTGGGTATTCCCTTTGGTTTGGACTCCGGATTTTTTTCCAGATCCACCCTTATGGGGAGATCGGAAACTATGGACAGAGATGAACCCTAGTTTTTCACGAGTCGAACCTAAATTCTAGCATGTTTATGTCTAACATAGTATATCGAACATCAAAGTGACATCGCCAGTCAGTCGCACCGACTGGACAGCTGGGTTGAAACATTTGGTTGGCTTCAGCTAGGCGAAATCGAATACCAGACCCGAATGGTCAATTACGGCGTTCCAAGCTATCCTCCTTTGGGAACAGAAGTGGTCCTAGGGCTCTAATCATTAAAACGTAACAACACTCCTGGACTACGTCTCTCCCCTTCTTCTTTCAAGGATGTTGGGGACAGGCTGATCTCAGAACTGACAAAATTCCTTCAAACAGTTTGGAAAACTGAAGCGGTGCCTTGTGATTGGCGCTTATCAGCGTTACTTCCAGTTTTCTAAAAAGGATCCGAAGTCTATACGATGATCACAAGGACAGCAGTCTAGTACTTGTTGCGTCCAAGCTACTTACTGGCCTTATATCACGTCGGGTTACTAAGTCCGGAGGAAATCAGACAGGTGAAAAACAGACAGGTTTCTGTTCTGACCGAGGGTGTGTTTATCACATTTTACCTAGCAAAGAATCATGAAATATCGGCACTCTTGTAGACAGCCGAGGGTTGTGGCCTTTTTAGAACTAAAGTTTGGTTTCGATTCATTTGTTCGTAACGTTCTCTGAAACTGTATTCTTCATAAGGGAATTCCAGAGAAATACGTGAATCTGTTGAGATCACTGTATGTTCACTCTGTAAACAAAGTGAGAGTTTATGGACAAGTGTCTCAGGGCTCGTCACTTCTGGTGGTGTTCATCGGGGACGTCCGATTTTCTTATCCCTGTTCAATTTTATCATGAAAAACATTCTGGAAAGTGCGTTTAGGGTATCCAGTGAGCTTGCTGTTGAGCTTCTTCCTGACGCCAGGTTGACCGGTCTAATGTATGCGGGTGACACCTTTCCACTTAGCCCTTCTGCCGAAGACATACAGGCCATGTTGAACAGGGCAAATGACCGGGGTGGTTTGTATGAAATGAGCTTCGCACCCCCAACCTGTCACGTGCGGCTTCAAGATTGTGGTATTCCCACCCTTACTCTCCCTATTGCTGGTAACCCGCTTGAGACTGTCGACATCCTCACATACTTCGGTAGCACTGTCTCGCCAGCCTGGGATACTGTTGATGAAATACCGTCGAGGATAGTAGATGTACGGGCTGTCCTTGCCAGTGGCATCGAAAAGACGTTCGGTTGTCACTAAAAAGAAGGGTATATACTGCTTACGTACGTTCTGTTTTGTTCTATGGGTCTGAAACGTGACCTGTTCGCAACAAAGATATGAGCAGACTTGTTGTGGTGAACTATCGGTGTCTCCGTCAACTAGCTCACATCAAGTAGACTAATCACAGGAGCAGTACGGCCGCTCACTGGCGCGTATCCCGGAACGTTCTGGATGTGCGATCAACTAATCGTATTTCACAGCTTGCGATGGTTGGGTCACGTACTCTGCATGCTAGGCGAGCGTTTAACATACTGAACATTATCTACTGAGACCATCAATAGTTCGGTAACAACTCGTGGCGGTCATGCAACAACGTGGTCACGAAATATGAAGACCCTGACTATTCCACTGAGTAGATGCTGAGTAGGTGTCGCCTGGCTGGTTGGAGTCATTGTGATAAGTCATATCGGTGGTTGGAAACGCAACCCGATATGACGGTGTGTCGCAATCAGTTGCACACCTGCATCAATACCATTTCCGGCACTTCCGCTTAATCTTCTTTTATTAATTCTTAACCTTTTTAGTAAGACCCTCGCCTTCTAGACTATTCCATGTCACTGTTGAGGTGAACGGTAGCCTGAATCACACTATCTTTCTGTTCTAGCTTAAATCTGTTTTGATGACAGTGGTGATGTAGTGAAACAGACAACCGCATACTTTATCGATTGTAGTTCGCAATGTGGTAATCTAAATTGACTTCGGGTAAGTCTTTCACATTGTAGCATTGATTTCAGATGTTGGGAAGATTTGGCGTTGAACCCGACGGCCTCGAGGGATTACGGTTAGGACCGGCGTCCGAAAGTTCAACGAGCAATTATTGCGCGGCCGCGAGTGGAAGCGTGCCGTACTCAAGGGAACCATCAGTGCCATAGGTCGCGGTGACGTGACTATATGGCGATGCGGTGTGTGCGGCCGCGAATGCGCTGGCCGTCTAAGATTAGTAAGCCTCCAACGTACTCATAGTGCACCGTCAACGAAGGGGCGACGAGTACGTTAGGCTTAGGTAGATCATATCACTGTATCCATTCTACTTCTGTTAATGACTGCATCGGCCAACATCCTGGTCGTTGACACTTAATCAGCTCTTCTTTTCAGAAACTTGAGTGTCTGTGGTCTCCTATCCATTTTTTTCTTCGGCTTTGTTGGTGTACTGTATGATGAACGGTTTGCCTGACTTTTCATAGTTCAATAAGCATTTTGCTTTTCATTCTTATCTTCTCTGGGATGCACTAACCTGCACTCCTATACTGCAACGCTTCTTGTATTACACTCCACACAGCTTTCTTGTTAATGTAGATCTCGTCATTGCAGTCTCTCTGATTAGATTCCGAGAGATAAGCGTTTCCTTTCCTTATTAACCGATCGACTGGCTTACTAGCATTGGCCGGCTGGACAGAAAGGCCCCACTGGCACACCTCTCGGTCTTATTCCTCCGGGTTAACACTGGATATGTGGTGTGTGTGGAATTGCAAGTGGTGAGACGCAAGCCAATTGCGGTTATGGCTAAGCGCAGGCGTCCCTGTGCTTCGGTTAATGTGACAGGCTAATCCGAATCGGATGCCGCCAACCGTGATTTAAGTTGACTTTATGTAAGCTACACCTTCATTCCATGCGTTTTTCTTAACCGCTCTACGTCAGTAGTTGAATTTCGAAATCACTTAAGACAAACATTTCGTTTTACCTTTCACCCTCTCGGTAAAAAACCTGGCTGTTTATGTTAGAAACTGGTTAAACCAGTTAAAAAAACTAGTGGCCACATACACATATTTCTCTCGATGCAGATTAGCGACATGAAACATTGATCAGCACTTGTTATCGGATAAGTCGAAACAAGCTCAAAACCTATCTTGGAGGCTGTGTTAGTTTGAGAACGAACATCGACAAACAGAAATCACATACGTAAACAGCTTTCCTTTCTCTAATATACACTCTGGTGGGTTGCAGTCTTTATTCTGCCTTGCTACAAGACGGGAACCATAAAAAACACGAAGAGTGTGTATACAAGCAACAACAGTCACAGCAATCCATCTGCTGAGCAGCTACAGAATCTGTAATGTCAACATGTTTGCATTCTAGACAACGGTTTGCATTCCCTCGTAAATCGGTGGCATTTATCGATTCACTCATAACCTTCATGATCTAGACAAGATTGATTTTCGGTGGGGATCAGGCTAACAAAGGCATAACTGTCAAGTGCGGTACAAGTTGTCCAGCCTACGCAATGTATGGTGCGAACCATCGTAGGTTGTGGATGTATCTTAGTTGAGCAAGTGGTCATGTATGCAACGATTTCTGACACACGCTGGTAAACTGCCGACTTGTTGACGTTACTACCCACTTTTTGTGGACCACTGGACGGATACAACGATAGACAACGCAAGTAATCTGAAGATATCCTCATCGCGAAAAGACCATACTTCGAAAGTGTGCATACATTTTCGAGGGGAGGAGTAAACAGGTTAATATTGTACGCAGACCCCGTATCCGTCAACTTAGCGCCGGCAAGAAACTCAACAACAAGCTCATTAGAGTCTCAAAGTTCCCCTCCCAGAATGTACTCCATGTCGAAGTTGAACGGGGAGGAAATGGTCAAACACGCTGACTAGCATTGCTGGAAATGATAAACTCCCAGAACTGTGATCTTTACCCTCTGGCGCTTCAAGCCATATGCTGATAGGAGATCAATTCTGTTCGCTGTTCTGTTTTCAATATTCTTGTTTTCCATCACCCCAATCTTTTGTTTGTAGGTTATTCGGCAGATTGAGTGATACAGATCAGACCTAATTGTAAAAATCTGGGCTTTGGCTGGATTCGAATTAGCGACAGAAACAGCGTGTCCAAACGCGACGTGTGTCACTCCGGGAGATCAGAAATGTCAGATTTGGACTGAGTTACCCACCCGTTTCACTGTGCTATATGGCGTCTACCAGATGACCCAGAGAGCCAAATGTTCTGTTTGGGTAAGATCGTTTGTCTCCACCACAGTCGTAATATTAAGTCTTGTTACTAACTGAGGTTGTCGAGGGTAAATATCTAGCATGCTATGCCTCAATACGGCAAGTAAGTTTTCATGCGATTACCAATACGTGCCTGGCTCTGGCCAGTTCAATGTGACGATTGACGCATACAATTACGTCTTATGTGAACTATGTGCACACGTTCATTGACTTAGTAAGGACGGTGTCATCTAACCAGAGGAGCGACTTTCTTGACCAACGATATATTCTTGGTTGCTCCCCCTTCACTTTATCAAATTTCACAACGTCTTTCTTCGGTGTATATGCCTGTTTATTCGTTGGTTTGGTTCAATCGTGAGGTGTAACTACGAAATGTAAGTATACAGTGCTTGGACTCCTATTTGAAATGGAATAGGTACACACCATGTCAGTAATTCTGAAGTTGTCACGTGTTTGCACAGTCACGTAGCCTAACAAGTCCAATCGATTATGTGACAGTATAGTGGATAGACGCACATGCCAGGACGAAAAACACTGACTATTTTGTAACCAAGGCGATAAAGTTTACTAGCTAGTACAGCAGACCGAATCACATGAGCAAACGCATTAAGATGACCTCGTGTCCGTTATCGCACGTGCACCATGTATGTGTACGTGATCAGTACGAGTGTCTAGTCTGCTAAAATTGTATGGTTCGAAAAGCCGAAATCCGGTCGGAAAACTGTATTCACGAGGTTGCAAATGAACAGTTTTGCTCCAGTTTACAAATTCCAGTGACGGGTCTTGTATAATCAGAACAAAAAGTTGTTTCGTTTCTGCTAGGATCCCATTTATTAGCACGAGTTGATCATATAACAAGTTTTAGGCGTTCAACAGAGGTGAAAGCTGTAGCAAAACCAACCGGTTAGCGGCATCCCATCCGGATTAGCCTGTCACACTGACCGAAGTCAAAAGACGCCCGCGCTTTAGCCATTACCACGGGTGGCTTGCGCAGTACCACTTGCGGTTCCATTCATACACCACATATCCAGTGTAAACCCGAAGGAATAAGACCGGGAGGTGTGCCAGTGGGGCCTTTGTGCCCAGCTGGTCAATACCGGCTCGCCAAATGGATGGCTAGCACGAAAAGGAAAGCCGTATATCTCGGAAAACAGGCAGGGAGCAACTGCAGCGGTAAGATGTACACAGGGAAGAAAACGCGTGATGGATAACATGAGAGAAAGGTTTATTCCAAATGTGTGAAGAGACAGGAAACATCGATTATATCAACCACTGGGAACTTGGGTTCGAAATTCTGACTCATACGTGACTTTATATCCACCTCACGTCCAGTTTCACGTATTACAATGGCCACCAGTTCCATTCTGCTTAAATTTAAAAAAAATCACGTCAAACGATAGATTTTACACTTCTACACATTCCTACATGACTGAACTCCACAGGCTGTAAAGTAATCGCAGCAATTCAAAAACACCGCCGATCTTATGGATATTTAGCCCATTGTATAATGGCAGTGCAGAAGTTTCCAATTATCATACCTTCAAAATTGATGTTTGTGGGCCACCTCGAACATAATGTTCGGTGTCATGTGCGCGGGTGACACGTACATCATCGAGGCCATATTTAGCGTTGAATATCACGAGGATACACCCGCATTATCAGTATGCTTCAGTATACAATATGTTGGTGCAGAGTGGGATTATGAGGGGACAGGGAAATGGCTAACATGTATCCTTGGGGTCGATCCTGAATGGGAACCGGAGCCGACCAACGGTCGATTGTCCAATCCGAAGGCGGCTCGTCGCTTAATGAATGCGTAACCGGTGCTCAGGTTCAACTGGCAGCGTCACGTGGGCCAGTCCCGTCTGCGTACATACAGACTTAGCTGTGAGTCCCTTAGTTCTCAATTGACGCGTTCCAATTCAGATAGAAGAGGTCATCATCAGTGTGCTCCGTCTTACTCAACAGACAGGAAAATAGGTCTGAGCACAAACACACACGAAAAGTAAACAGGGAAACAACGGTCGATGCATGCACTGACAGTCATGATTAAACCGTTCAATAATGTACATATGGTTGTGATGAGAAAGACAGTCGATCAATGGTCTACTTGCTGACACGCACACTGATCTAAACTGTGAACTATGCAAGAGATGGAATTCCCTCAGGAGAAATTAACCAGCCATGTGATTGACCATCTAACTATGGTAAGCATTCCAAACGTCCCCAGAAAGTTTTCGGACAATTTTCTTGCGAGCAGGTAGTGTAGGTGACCACAAACGACGTGAAGTTCAGCTAGTTGGATTTGCAGATTATACCACGATACTTCATGTGTGTGATATGTCATTGCAATTTTCAGTCATGTATGACATTTTCCCGTTTTGTAACCCAGCCTTTCTCTGTGCGTTAACTTCATGTTATTGATGTTTTCAATAAAATTCGGAGGCTTTTGTTTTGTGTCTCGTGCTTAATTTCTCTTTCTCTCTCTCGGTAAGTTTTTGGTTAACCTCCTGGAACGTAGTAGCACTATCGAGTGACCGCCTATTGATTTTGCATCAATTTCTGAGTTTTTTCATTGTGATGGATAGATCTTCGTGCCAATCATAAAAGTGATGAGAAAAAACGTTGTGATTAGATGTGTCACATAGTGATGCAAAGAAAAAATCTCTGCAGGTTTAAATCTGATCAACATAATGTAAGAAAAGTGATGAACTTAGAAGCAGTTTACTTATTATGTCTATCATTGTAAGACACAAATTGTCAATGTCTATCAAAACTGACCTCACGTGGAATTTTATGATGTGTGACAGCTTAACTAGATCAACAACTAGTAAAACAGGTTTCGAATAATGTTCCATTACACGTTCACAAACAGTGCGCACCTTTACTGACTTCGTTAATGATTACTGTTTTCTAGTTAAATACGTGAGTGGAAAACTGCAGATAATTGGAGAATTAAACGCACCATATTGGTCGCAAAAGTGGAAAACTGACATTTAGCTCAGTCGTCTGTCAGTCGTCCCTATTACGATCTCAAAAGAATAACTCTGTGCTTAAAAAGCAATCGAAAGTTCCGGTCACGGATGAACACCAGTTTGCTTATCGGAGAGACTGGTGTGCCACAAACACTGGCTTCTTTGGTTCAGTCTATATCTCCTCTGTCTTGTGAACGTTAGAGAGCCCGCGGGTGAGCGCCCTCAATCAAGACATTTTTGTTAATACTGTTTAATCCAATGATCTCAATCCTGTTTAGCATGACAGAATTTGTCATAGTGATCGACTGCAACGACGTCGATCGCACATCATTCGCAGCTTTCACCAACCATCAAGTGCTCTTCTTTGTCCACTTAGTCTCTGCCTAAGTTTCATTTCAAGCAAACCAATGACGTTAGTTTTGGTTGCGTAAACCGACTTGAGGAAGAATAGTTTAGTTTATCACGCAACGACCACTGACTTGCTGTGTCGGTCATCTTTCGTGAACTGTAAGATGATTTTTTCGGAATTTCGGGATGTAACTCAGTTCCTTGCCCAAATTGAAACCTGTTCATCTCAGTGAACATTTCAACAAAGTCCGAAATACAACTTCTTCGTCTGGAGTTTAATTTCTTATAATCCCTCACTTCTGAATAGGCATGCATTCACAGTTGCGCTCTCCCTCTTGGTGACACCGTTCGTCTGTTATGTCTGCCAAGTGTTTTGCTCACGTGCCATTCCCCCAGGTGTGTACTTGAAAACAAATGCAACTCCCAATCTGACTCAGCTCACTTTATTTCACCTAAGCACCTTACAACTTCTGGTTAACTTTACCAGAATAAGCTCCCTTGATTAGTTCTGACATGGTTCTTTCTGAGAAACGGATCGTAGGTTAGGACCAGTAGTTGCATGGACATCAAAACAAGCGCGGTTTCACTTCATTCTTATTCGTTCAGCAATCCATGAAACCAATGAATGGTTTGTAACGGGACTAGAAGTTTTCTCCTTGCATAACTTACAGCGTTCTATTCGATCCCCAGTTTTTTTGAGTGGCTTTTATTAGTTTTCTTCTCGTCATTCAAGTACAGGTCTATGTACATATAATGAGAAATTTACTTGTCAGCAGCAACAGATCCTTGTTTAACTTGACTTCTACTTATTCGGATAACACCCTTTCTTCTCTGTGTAGACACCATCGCACCTACATAGAAAAAAGTTGCATTACATGGGATATAACCTGAACACTGTGGTTTCTGTTGTCAGTGATAAGAGGTGGGGGTTGACTTGTTTACTGATTTACTAAAAGTTTAACAAAGTAGAATGGCTGTGAAACCTCTGTTGTTCATGGTTTACTCCAAGTGTCTGGCAAAAAAAATTCGTCATCTTCAGTAAGGAGAGCGGTTCGCGTTGATGTTAAGCTGTCATACAGCTGAAGATAAAACAGTATGCATCAGCTAAGAGAGACAGAAGGTTAGAGAGGGGAATTTAATTACTAAAACACATGTGACCGAACTCAGTCCACAATACCAAATGCGGTCACCTTGCAAACAGACTAGCGAATTACAAATGAGCACAAGAAGTCACAGCAAGACAGCTTTCCGATGACTTTCACTGTCCCGCGTCATTAATTGAACTCTCTTCACAGACAACTCGGACAATCAACAAAATTCATGTCACTGCACCCGGTTAGCAGCAATTTCACCTAGAGTCTTTAGCCATCGACTGAGTCGCGACGGCCCCAGCCCGAGTGACCATTTGAACCAATAAGAAAACACTCTTAGTGGCGATTAAAAATCCAATGAGAACAGGACTGCTTGCATCTCATAATGTTTGTCTTTCTGCTGAGTTGATGGAAATTCCCTTGACTTTGCTCTTCATTTTTCCTGGAACGATGCCCCATGTACTAATGGAGAAATGTGAGTTTTCGAGAACTCCCGGAAATCTCTCAACTATGTATTTGGTTACATTCACAAGTTGACCTAATCGAAAGCAGGAGCATATGTCGAGTTTGGCACAAAAACAAAATACCACAACGTCCATCCCTCCACCCTCAACAGTATTTGGATGACTGGGTGCTCACCATACCTCAAGCACATTCGGCCCCCTATTGTCAATCGAGTACTTCATGGGCACGACTAACGGTGTCACCAATTCATGGGCTGTCCACGTGTGCACAGCTTGTAAGGTGGACGGTAGCGGCACACTCTGGAAGGGTAAATGAATATACCGAATCGCTTCAGTTTTGTATGTTTCGGCAACCACGGTCAAGGTGATAGAGATGACGTTCAAACGGCCTCAAAGATGTTAGATTTAAAAAAGATTAAGCTGGCTAATATAATCCCCCTCTAAAGAAAACGATGTCAGTTCAAGTCAGTTAGTATAAAAGTGAAAGGGTAAAACATGGGTCCGGTGTGATTTTCGAAGGTGTGTGTTGTGTACGCAACTCCACATTCTGTGAGGTACCCTAAAATGGTTACGTGTATGACAACCGGCTTAACCACATCGACTAATCATTTTGACAGTTAAATCATTATCTTTCTTTCGTGACCTTTCGGGATACACTAGCAATGTAAATTAGCCACTGTTCGTCTTCATTCTCAGAAGCAAAAAGCTGGAATGCCACAGAAGAGGAACATGTAATACACCATGTCAGTTGTTGATGTACACCCTAACTAGCGCCTGTGTGACTCGTAATAAGTCCTAGCGATTCAGTAGGTTGATTTATGTGCACGGTACCGGTAATTTGTCATTTCATGTTCCCTTTCTGCACTAGATGTACCCCAGTAGCGGACAGCTGAATGTGTGACGGAGGTAGATGATCATTCCCACCGGCGCATGGAGCTAACATTCAAGTGCTGGCTGTTACAAGCGATAAGAGTTTTGGGAAGATTGCCCCGAACTGTTGTGTTCAGACTGGATCGGAGGTATCACATTCGTAACATTGATACTCTTTAAACCACCTCATCAAAAAAGCGAGTAGACATCATTTGTAGGTATCAGTATTTGGTTCAGACTTTTCAGTCGCATAAATAAAACACTGGGGCGGAACGTGCTGTGAATGGTGTACAACTGAAAGGATAAAAGGTCGCACGTCAGTAGGTAATCACCAATCCAGACACAGTGAGTCAGCAACTATTGCGCGCCCAGACTTGACCTTCGGTGTTTGAGTAATCACACCACACTGATAGTTAAAAATTTAAGGTTCGGCTTGCATGTTCCTATAGTGAGCGTGTTGATCATGCTCATTCGATGCACAGTCATCTGGATTTGTTTCGTTATCAGTGAGCCAGAGATGCGTTGTTTTGCATCAGCCAAAGTGTTGTTTTGTTCCAGCGTACCGTTTACTTACCTGGGGCAGTGTTCTTGTACTCTCTCCTGTGAGTATCCATACATCCTGTCGATATGACTGTAACGACGCTTACGAATGAACAGTTAAAAGCACGAGGGGAAGAATGATCACAAGTACGGCTGTTGTACTGGTTCGAATACTAAGACATTACTCACCAACGGACATCCACAATTGTTTACTGTCATCTGTGACAGATAAAAACATGTAAAGCCAGGCGCATTCGCTTTGTTACCTAAACAGATTTTTCTTGCAACCGCCAGTTCGGTGACATCATCCCTCTAGGAAATTCAACACAAGTTATGATATGTTTTTAGCTTGGGTTTATCCCTGGTCTCAGTAGTATTTTGTGCAATCTACTCGGAGAGTAGTTTGAATCGAGACCACACTTGGTTCATATGTCTAATTACGTGACCAAAGCTGGAGTCTTTTGGCTATCGATGAAGCCTCATTGATCAAACAGAGAAACTAGCTTTGTGTAGACAAAAACTATTCGCTTGGACTGCATCCCATGATTCATAGTGAAATCATACGTAGAGGACAGTTAAAGTGTGTCACAAAATAATCAGAATTCTAGAACACCAATGTGCGCATTATGTGCATACAGTGGTACATCAATAACAATACGTGGAATGTGCTTGCACAGTGAAGTCGTATAACACGTAAGCACAGTTGTAACGAATTAGATGAGAAACGGAACAGTCAAGAGGAAATGCGTAAGATGCGGTGACATGACCATTTGTCCGGGCTTGTTATCCGTTTTCTGTATCTAACAACGCAAGTTTTGAAGATTAAATCTTGTTTATCTTTTGACACGGACTGTTGAAATCTGTGTGAGGTTGGTTGAGTATATTGTGTTGAGCTGTGCTTCAGAACATGTGTTTTTACTGTAACGGTATTCGTGGTCAATTGTCATGTCAAACAATGAACAATGTAATGGGTAAATGACACTGACACAAGCGTTGTTGACAGAGCTGGAATCTCTGACTGTGTCAGGCGTTGACTGTCAGCTGCTGTGTCGGACGCTGATCCATTAAATACAGTGGTTTTGATGTTCACGATATCCGTTGAAATGTGGGGCGAAAGGTTATCAGCGTTGAAAGACGTCGTAATGTCAGATACATGTCACACAGGCGGTTAATCAGAAAGTGTGCATGGTAAGTTTGACAAATTAATCACCGAAATTGATCAGGTAAATATGCTAAAGGTGTGGTGGTAGTTTTAGTACGATAGTCCCAGTAGTTCCAAAGTAACTGGTCACTTTTGAACGGGGTCATTTAAGTCGTTAAAGTGTCAAGTTCATGACACAACCTTTCATATGTAAAGTCATATGCTAATTCTATCATACTGCTTGCTTTAGTCATGAAGCTGATGACAACAAACGGAATATCAACTCCCAGTAAGTTACATTTTCTCCCGGTTTTATTAAACAAGCCTGCGGTTAAAAGTCTGTGCACGGAAAGAAGTGAGCATCGTCTGCACTGAATGAACGCCGTGTTCCAGTCGGAGGTGTGTTGGAATCCAGGTTAAGGGAGATTCCCTGTGCTTCCGTGAATTCGCCTCCTTGTTGAACGGTATTAAATTTACTTACGGTAGTAGAAAACGGTATTGGCTTCAGAAATATTAAGGATTATGAAATATAAGAAGGCGATGTGAAATTGGCATACAAAAACAGAGGTCTGATCCTGTTATGAGCACGCAATCATGGAACAAACGCATTTCAGAAGCGCACAGACTTGTTAACACTTCCACTAGAGACCGTTTGACAGTTAACCAGATGACAACATCGCTTGGAGGTTCGAAATGATATCACGAATGAATGCCTCAAGTCGCCTACTGATGACAATTTAGGCGTACTCTTATACTGTAATAACGTTGTTTGAATTCCTGTTCTGCAGCACCAGCGAGTAACCCAGGAGACAACGATTCAGACTAATGGTAAGCAAGTGTTTCAGATAGTATGGAAGATGAAGTAACAGTCTGCAAAACACAGTATGTTCGGCTCAGACAGGTCGATAATACACGGAGAAATGTCCCGGTTTTAGCAACCCTTCTGAGTAAGTAAGCCAGCGAAGTGCCCGAGCAAACCACAGATCTCCACGCTGAACTCTGTAGATCAGCTGAGTATCCTGCACACTATAGTGAGATTTAACCAGAGCAGGTTCTTCATTGGAGAATGCGCATCAAGCGAGACTCATGCATACACTTTTGAAAGCGAACCTAGGTTCAGCAAACATTGGCCAGTCAGAATAGTAATCATCTAGTTGATTATCGACAGCATTTGTTTGATTATGTATTTGATTGGCCTGAATGCAGATTGAGAAAAGCAAAAACGATTTTGGAGAGTCAAAGCACAACGCGATTGTGCCATTAGCAACCGGTAACGTAAGTATTGTAGTTTTTCTTTAAAAGGCTCACTATCTAATAAACTGAGATTATCTGTTGCCTTCCTGACCTCAGTCGTCCTGTTTTTTGACACACTTACAAAGTACACGACGAGTGTGGTTGTCGAGTTGAAATATTTAACTCAGGTTGGGGGAGTACCAGTGGGATGAATACCAAAACACATCCTTCCAATACGAACGGTTCTAACAACCGGGTTAACACCTCGAATGTCATGTTAATTCCCTTGGCCTCAGTGTACAGTTAGGTGACAGTGCAGTGATTGAACTCGTAGGACTAATAGCAGGTAATGAACTAGCTCGAGCCCAGTACTAACCTCGATGCAACAGAAATGAAAAACCTGGAGCTCTGGGTACAGTTACGACCTCATTGTAGATAGAATTAGATGCACTTTTGTGGACGACAGTATTTAGGGCAGACGGTTAAGGAATGTCGTAGAGAATTCATCTGTTTGACAATCGTCGGGCCAACGGCAGCGTGGCTTTAGTCATTGCAGTTTCGCGGATTTCACATGGCGGTGACTTGCTGTCGTTGGCACTCTGCCGGCCCGCAACTTGTGATCACTGCAGACAGGATGAGTATTTCTGGTAGGATCTCTGCTAGCTGTAACCTGCTGACGATAATACCTAATTGTCCACCTCCTAAGAAGTACTCAATATGTGACAAGCGGAGAATGTGCATCACCCCCACATTCAGAGAAGCGTAATCGAAAGTGGTAGGGCAAAACGAACTTTATGCTATACTGTAGGCTGAATTGTATCATATTGTTCTTTTCTAGCAGTTCTGTTCTTTGATGTGTTTTAATACCAGATTTTGGGACAGTCAATTGCGCCTACCAGAATAGTAGGGTTCTAACTGATTCCTAACTATCCTGTTGTCCCTGGTCCGACTACCATCAGATAACTGAGTTGCCCGAAACTCTCGAACCTACAGAAAGTTATTTGAAGTGTGCAGTGCTATCCCATATTTCCTAATTAATTGCTCTACGTGTTGCCACCTAAAAGGGCTAGCAATCGAAAATAAACTCACTATTCACAAGTCTAGGTTAACAATAACTATCACGCCGAGGCCACGTTTCAGTTCTAGTTAGTTCATGACTTAGCGTCTAAACTAAATGTTCGTTGGCAGATTGTCTAATTTTTTTTAGAAGTTTTGCAGGTAGTATGCGAAATGAATGACCAATAGCTGTCAGTAACGTGATCAGGAAATTGTGGTCGGTGGCCCAAAAACAGAAATCGCTCCTGTCCCTACACCTGCAAACAAGATTTCGTTCAAAATTCATTGTGTTTAAATTAGCGAGCTATAACCTCCCACAGGTGGTATAAGGTCTATTCCACATTTATCAAATAAGTCGCTGATAAATTTTCCAGTACACACTCCAGCTGAGACGATTTCGCGTTTGGCAACTTGTTCCGCTAAGTGACGCAACTACTCACAGCCATGCAGTCTAGCGCGCATGATTGCCAACTCAATACTAAAAGGCCCATCGCCCACTAACATAGTCGCCTTGACAACTACAGGTATGCGATTTGCTGAATGAGAACAGGGGGTGGGTTTGAAGCATGTATCCATAGTCCGTTACTAGGGTTCGGAGGTCTGGGTATTCACATGGAGTTCCACATGAGCATGTATCTTCTGAAGCGGTGGAGTCAGGGCTGACTGAGCTTCGTCAATACTCATACCTGGAGAAGAAACACCTCCTAAAAATGTTAACCAAGGTTTCCGGAAGGAGATGAATGGAATGCAGTAAGAGGCGGAACATTGGGTCAAAATTCCATCGCCCAGTGTCATTTCAGTATGTATTGATCATGCCGAAGTAGTTTGCTTTTTCGGGTCTTCACCGAACGCGGACATCAAATTCCACGGAGTCAGTATGCTCGGAGATGATCCGTACAAATGGGTAACTCGGTTATCACTATACACTCCATTTCAGTTGTCCATCGATCGTGATTAAGCCTAATTATTTTCGACAGATACCTGGGGTTAAAAAATTCGAACTCATCTCAAGATAGCTTGCTAGACGTTTCAGGGACTAGAAGGAGGGTAACCAAAAAAACGGTAGAGATCCTGTGAATCATCTCGTTCTATAGCAACACAGGGAACGACCTGGACGAACTAAATATGTTGATAGACAATACTGAACAGAAGTGTTATTGAAGAGGTACTGTATTACGGTCAAGTCTGATTTGTAGTTCTGGACCACTGGGCGGACGCTAAATGTCTCTTGCACAGCAATAAGGCTAGGTATCATAGTCTAAACTTGAACAGCCAGATCTGAGTAAAACGTGGAATTCCCCCCTCCAGCTGATCAGCGTGATCGCCATCTCAAAACCTCATCGAATTTTGTACACCTGCCTCGCTAATGGTGAAGGAAAATTGGGGTTCTTGCCTGACGTAGCCAGCCTCGAAAATCATCTTGTGCGACATGGAAAACTGGGCAACTATTCAAGTAGCGCGGTGCCAACGCAGCCTCTTGGGATCAGTTTGACTCCATGTTGTTATTGGTCACTCAGCAGGTACGCTGTCCGACAAAAACGCAGCTCCCGTAAGAGAAATATGCAGACCACTAGACAGTCTTTTTCAAACGCAACTCGTTAGCTTATAAAGCAATAACTAGCGATTGGTATCACCGACAACCCTCTCCCCCGTGTTTTTCCAAAAAAATTTGACCAACAAACACAAACCACGTAAATCATTATACTTTGAAAATCCATCTTTCCTCTCTAGGCAGAATGGACTGCGAGTGGTAGTGGTAGCTTTAATGACCTGCCGATCACATTGATTCTAAGATGAACGACGAAGCCTCACAAATAAATTATAACTTCAGCATCTGCCACTCACATAGCCAGATATACGATGGAGGTTCAAGGGGTGCGCAACGGCCACGAAATCGATCACGTGGTTCCCAGAAATTTTGATTGGTGACCGCAAACTACTAATGCCTGCAAAGACAAAATTCTAACATTCCTCGTTTATTGTTTGAACACAGTCCCGTTGCCAGTCATACCAGTCTCCACGATTCTCTTTGCATTTTCTACTAACTCTTTGATGCCAGACGAGAATATTCTGCTCAACGAGGCGACGAAGATAATTCTCAGTGGGATCAGGCTTGTAGTGTTGCAGTATTTGTCAACAGTAGGTCCTAACAGACCCTAAATGACGGAAGTAGTCTAATCAGTGTTCAAACGTTTTGGTACGAAAAAGACCCTTGCTGTGCGGCAGACGTATGGTACCACTTTGTCTCCCCGCTAAACCTAATCGTTCGAGTTATCAACAGTGTTCTGTAACTCACTCCTGTATAAACCGCACCTTTCCAAGTGAGTCTGAGGAATGCCAATTCATTCCTTTTTTCCGGTCACCCAGCATCCCATATGTAGATATATAGTCATTGGCAGATGGGTCAGAGTTGGTTTGATTCGATCAGTGTTACTTCATCACACTCAAGTATGACCATCTTGTATGTGGAGTTCAACGCATGACTCGTCGGCTCAGTTTAATTGGAACCAACGCAGCAGAGTTCGAGTCCAGTGTCGTAAGGCTCATACAAGTCACCATTAACAACGGGGACGCTACTTTGGCGTCTCAAACAATTTTCTATTTCATGATCGCCATTCAGCTGATCTCTGGAAAACACAAACCAAAGATCGTGTTGCAGCTGACGCTGATTGCTTCGTCCGCTGCCGTTGGTGACTACTCTCCAGTCATTTCCATATCTAGCTCTGATAATCTAAATGACTGCAAAGTGCACGTGTGATGTTGTGCTATGTCACCGAACCACAGACACGAACTTCCATACACTGTGATAACATCGCTTTAGACGAGCTAGTGATGTACCTTATCGAACAGGGTGAAGTACGTTCTGGCTTTAGCACATTCTTGTACGATTTTCGTAGTAGAACTGCGAATTCTTGTTATTGTCATATAACGAAAAGAGTTTGATTTGCATAGAATTTAAGGCGGTTCTAAGGTATATAAAACACCAATGCAAGCATCTCCTTTTGCGGTCAACCGGAGGGTAACGGACAGATTGTACAGGGATTCAGAAGGCCTAAGTATAATCAGAAGATGATCGCAGGAAGATTCGCGATGGTTGAAAATAAATATTTCCAATAGTTTCAGTAAAATGAAAGTACACACATCACCCATCAATCGATAACTGATTATTTTTTACCACTTGCTCAACAGTGTTCATGAAGAGCCTAGTCGAACTATCTATCTAGAGTCTTAACATTCAGTCAGTTGCTTTCGAAAACTGAGATGCTCTCAAGTTACATTTTTGCTTGGGGATTTTACTCCCGGTTGCGTCAACGTGGACAAAATAAGCTCCTTCAATTGCCCCAGCGGGGTATACACGATTAAAAACGAGCTCGAATAGTCCGGCCTATGTCTTCAACTCATGCAGTTAGAGAGTCTAGCACATTTGGACATGCTGTTTTTGTCAATGGTTCGAGTCCAGCCGAAGCCCAGATTTTTCACTGTTCGGTCTAATCTATCAAACTACCTATTAGTAACAGAATTTGAATAGTCACTTAAGCATCATGTTTTTGCATTGCATTCAACATAAACTGAAATCCAAGCATCTGCGCCTTAACAACACACGCATTTAATGTTCATATTTGTTCATGGGACTTTTACCTTATTACCGAAAACGTTTTCCAAGAGAACGGAAAGAACGTGCTACGCAATAAACATGGTTTTCCAAGGATATCAAATTTCAAACCAGTAGTCGCGATACAAAAAACGACTTTATATCTCTCAGGTGATACTGCCTTACGCGACGGATTGGAAACAGTAATTTCGCTTCGTTTCTTCGAACTCACCTGTTAATACTCTACGCCACTTACCTGAAGATTAAACAAGAAGCAAGAGTTTAACGATTCTTACTAAGACCGAAAAGGAACTGGAAGACAATTTGTTGACAGAAATGTAGTTACTAGTACTTTCTCAGGTTTGCAAATTGCTGTATTTCAAGAAATCTAACTCGACTCCCAATCCGGAACACTAGCGGTACGATTGAGGCACAGATGAAGGAGGCAAATGACTGTCAAGCACACGGTTTAAAAAATCGCTTGAAAAGCTAGGCGTCGAAGTAGTGTTCAATGAGAAATGTTTCAAGTTACGCGTTGCCTAACGCGTCCACTCATGATGTACTTGCGTCCTAAAATTACCATCAATTGGCTGTCACACTGTCCAAACGCAATCATCAGCGTCTTGGTTTCTAACTTGAACAGTCACACGTCCAATTGAATGTACTCTGTGCAACTGTTGCTGCGCGTTCGAATGTGATCAACATGCCTCAGTCGATTACAGTAAAGTACAAGATATGGTTTCAAGTAAGGAACTGAAGACACTAACTAATGGTAGTGATGTTGTAACGTCAGCATCGGTGAGATGATCAACATAACCTGAGCGCTCTAAGCGTGTCTCATCCCTTGGCCGATAAAGAGAAAGACGGACACGGCAGCCGCATGTTTATCCGACATCAGAGTGGCAGAAGTGGTGTTTTATGAAATGACCAGTTTAGGGCAGCCATTCGGAAATGGGAAACTTTCTGAATGGCAAGTGCATTTCTGTCCAATTCCACTAATTGGCTGACTGGCTGTCCATCAAATGGGTTAGTGGTTCAGTCTGCATTAGAGGTCCATGGCTGAGTTTTTCCTGTTTCTAACTGGGGTACTCTAATTGGGTAACAATAGCGAGACGGGTACCTGCTATAAGGTTGGCACTTGTTCAGTTACGCTTCATAATCCACCGAGGTTAAGGAAGCCAACAGAACTGGTCCTTGTCGTGGGGAACTACTCCAGTTTAACATTTTACTAAGTGTTGTTATTTGTTAACTGTGTGAAGTCGACCTTAAAGCAGTGAGTATGCGGATGCGCCAATCACTCAGATGTTCAGTGAACCAAGACGGCCTTCGTTTACTCTTGACCGATTTCCTCATCCAGTTGATTCCGGAGGACTGCATCGAAACCAACGTTAATTGCAAATGACTGATAGCAGACTAGTTGAGAAGTGCTCTGTAGGCCGATAATCGGTTGGACTATCTGTCAATCCAAGAAGTTCGGGCCTAGTCGGCCACAGATGGGAGGTCACGGCCACTATATCCCCTCAAGTTATTCCTTCAGTACGATTGTAGTATGGACGTTCAAATGTCGGATAGTGGTTTACACGTGGATGTGACGTGAGTCTGCATCACGGATCACTGTGGCGCAGTTACCAAACGTGGGTCCGTTGCCCTCTAATACAATCTGTCAACCGGAAATTTTACTTTAACTATAAATCCACCTGTTGATTGGGCGTCTATAGGCTCAACTCCCCGGCAATAATTCAGACGATAATGACTTACACGAAGATGTAGCTGTGTCGATCGATACGGCTGACGTAGAAAGGAGAAAAACCTATCACTAACAAAAAAATAGAAATCAAGTGGCACTTCTGTGTCACTGGCCTCATGTGGCTCACTAGGCATCTCATCAGTTTCATACATATTTGGCTACCTTCCGGAAGAATCAATTGTTACTATATTGGTGCGACTTAACCGGGTGGTTTGACTATGTAAACAAGTATTCGAACTTTTGGATAGAGCGATAAAAATGTGATCGTTTTAATGTTCATTTGCCGAATCACCCATAGATGTAAAGCGTTGTGTGTGGACTGAAAGCCCATAACGTTCTGACGGCCGAAGGAACGTTTCGACCTGACTCACAGTAGTCTGATTGCAATGAATTTAACACTAATCAGAGTTCACCTCATCCTTCGCGTTGATGCAAATTTCCAGTTGGTCTCCTTCGAAAGAAAGCACTGGACTCGAATTTCCTCCATGGTCGTAGTTCAACCTCCGGTTCTAACAAGGTATGTATCATTGACAAACTCGTCTTCTGTTTTTTTTTCTAATGAGACTGGCTGAAAAGTTCACGGTTGTAATCACCTGTGAGTGTTCTTCAGTTCGCACCAGCCAGAATCCCCTACTGCTTATCAGTAATCTTGGTGCCTGCCACTAAGTTCAAACTCGTTCCACGGGTAGCCAAATCAACAGGCCAAGTAAACAGTTATGATGATGGTATGACTGAACCCAGATCCATACTGACGCCGCTCCATTATTTGTAAGGAACGACCCAATCAAAGCCACGCTTTGATTGCCACGTTATGTGTGCTTCATGAAAATCAAGAAGCCGCCATTTCGCCCCTCGTAGGACGGCACTAACTCCAGTCTGTCAAGTATGGATGCGATTCGGCTGCTCGCGCTTAACGTCGAGCCATTACGCGCAAAACGTTAGTAGCGAAATGACAGCCAAACGGGCTTGCGCGAAGGATGCATAAGTTAGGCCAAACCACTGCGGCCTGACAGGTGTCGTGACTCACCAGACAGGCACGTCCGAATTATGCTTTCCACTGATTGGTTAATTGATCAACTGGGCCAGATGCTGAAATGTCTACGATTGGTTGGTGATTAGAAGTTGATCAGATACTGGTTGTCTCATCTAACCGCAATGCGATTCGGTCTCCTACAGTCGGAGGCGGACTTCGCCATTGCCTAGGCAAGGTCACCCTGTAGTATATTTAAATGCGAAAATAGGCGGTCTGTAGCTGTCTGAGTCTGGTCGCCGGTGGGGGTGGCGTTTGTGCCTGGCGCGATGCTGATTTTCGTTCAAGGGTTGTCCGGAGTTGTTACGCCACTTAATTTGAAACCATTTGACACAGTACTTTCAGTTAAATATCTCCTGCTTTACTTAAAAGGTAAGTAACGGTGGTGCATACAGTTTGCCTTATTAGGTTTGCGAAATTTTTTCTAATGATGTTAATATAATGGTGTTGTCTTGCCCAGTTTTGTTTTCTCCAGTGCGTCTGACTGGTGCGGTTAAACCACACGCCGTCGACGAGTGTAGATCGGTTAACAACTGTCCAGCTAGTCTGGGTAGAATCGCCATACTTCTTCATTTGCTGGAGTTGGCGTCGTCCCTCGTAGGTGAATTTAGATTCACCGTTTTGCTTATTCATGATTTATCCCGTTAGAAGTGAGGCACATACAGGATCATGCACTAGGGAGCTTGGCTTCCAGCTCTTGCGCCACAGATTTCTCAGGATGAGTTGTCACCGGAGGTCTTACCTACGGACGCAATTAGTGGTCAACGTCTTTAACAGTGAGGTATTGTACTGAACGCCGGTGAGCGTAACATCCGGTGACACGACGTGTTGTTGATGTCTGATTGTTGGGAACAGTGGCGGTGTTGTTCGTAGCTCGGGTTGATGGTTTTGGTATTGATGTTCGCCGAGCTTGGCATTTAGGTTGCAAACGTTTCATCACCAAGCGAGGTGACAGCATCAGTCCGTGAGTGTTTCAGCGTATAGTTTTGAATGTGGCCACATTCGAAATTATACTATATATATACTATAATATACTATGTATATATTGGTTTCATATACACACAGATGTATATACATGTATATATGAAACCATGGTTTATATATATGTATACATAAATAAACCTAAAACGTGAGGTGTGTGTAATAAGTACTAGCATACTAATAGCTACGTGACTATCAGTATTATGGTCAGGTTGCTGGGAGGATTACATAGCTTTTACACATCAAGAATGTAATCCACTGAGAAGAGTTGCAGGCTGGCACGCGAACGACAGTACAATGGTGAGATCAGGGTTTTGTAGTGCGTTTGGGTGAATTGTATCATAGGGAGTAGACCGACAGTTTGGGTCAAAGTTGTATATGTCGTCACGTCTCTCTAACCGATGAGTGTTTGATAACCCAAGGTCCTAAGGTCGTAAAGTTGAAGTGTGGGAAACTTTTGTGCCATTTTTGGCGGCTAGGTGACGATTTTTGTTTTTAAGTCGCACCGGTGCATGCACGTGACCGAACGCTGGTGGAAGGATTCAGCCTGCGTGACTGACCTTCAACTTCAGACGTGCGTCACGTGGTGAACCGCCAAACAGTTTCGTGCTAAGGCACAAATGAACTGGAAACAGGATTGAACAATAACCGTTGAGAATGACACCGCTGTGGACACAACACTGATCTCGAAGTTCCTTTGAACTAGGGGAGAAATGAACCGGACCAATTCCAGTTGCTGGTCCTCTTCCACCTAGAATGCAGGTTTTGACGAGCCGTACGAGTATAGTTTGGTCGTTCTTGTCAGCATTGTGACTGCCTGTCATTACTTTTTGTGTTAATCAAGAGCGGATAAATGGTGATAAGATGATATTTAAGTCTGGAGATACCTTGAGAATATTGGATTGTACGGCAGTAGGTTGTCGCTCGCAAAACAAAATCCTCATTTCACACTTCTGTGTTACACACCTAAGAGGCGACTGGGTTAAAGTTGTACGGACACTAGTGGCCAGCTCAGAACTAACATAGTGGTAGCAATTGGCGGACGTTAGGGTGGGCATGCCAAATAGTGGTTCATTTACTTAGGATAAACCAAACATATCAAGACTGTGCCATTGTCGTTATACGACGCGCTGATCCGGGGCAGCAGGACCAACAAAACATTTTTTTGCATGAATGGCACCGCACGGTGGTCATGCTACAGCGCCTACATGTTTGACGTTTGTTCTGTTTTTCATCGGAAAATTGATTGATCTAACGCCACAGCTTCAGATAGTTGAACCTCTTCCTGAAAAACGAGTGCCTTACGAGCAGAACCGTTTTCGACAATTGTTCACTTTTGACTGCGTGAACGAGCGACGGTTATTGATTTGATACGGAGCATAAATGACCGTAGTTTCAATCGAGTTATCAGTGAGAGAAGACTCAATAGCCGTGATTCGCCATGGCAGTCCGGTCGTTTTTACAAACTATCGTTTGATCGCATCAACCCGGTGACAATCGAATCTTAACTGCCTCGATTGTCGACACAATAAAACATTTACACCTTCGCAACAAGTAGCAATGGCCCAGGAACAATAAGAAACGCGCTCTTCACGTCTGTGTGCTGAGCACCACTTATCAAGTTGACCATGGTGAACAAACTGACACTGTTGTTCCTGGACAAAGCAATACCCACGAATTATTTCTGGTAAGGACGTAATGCGAGGAACTGCCAGACGACTGGATCGAAAACGAGAAGTCCTACTAGGTATATTATCTATTGGAGTGGTTACGCCCTCTCCAAATGAAATACCGACAGAGAACCAACCTTATGCGTTCCGTTAATCGCGTCAGTTAGTTGATACTTTATCAGCGCTGCAGCCGCGTCTCTTAGTTGGCAATTTGAATTAGGTTTTATCGGCAACATCCGCCAAGAGTTCCGTTTGTCTTGCGTACTGTTGCTTATGACTTCCTCAGGATAGGCGCCGGAACTAAGAATCTGCAGCAAAACTCACAATTCTGTTCTTGTTGCGCCTCCAACTCAAACCCCTTTTGCTCTGTTGCCGAAACAGCTTAAAAAATCACGGTGGGGACTGATTGGTGCTTGGCTGTGGATTTACGGATATTAATCATCAAAGCTTTCTTTCTGGACATTCTTCACCGTAATGACCCGTTATTACCTTACCCAGAATTAGCTTCTTTTTACTGACTTCTTTCAGTATGACGGTGATGTTGGTAAGAGGCTAACTAAGATTTGCTATCAGTTCGATCCCCTTCTTTCCGATACACTACGCAGAAAACATCTGCTTAGTTTTGGTGGCGACTGGTTCACTAACTTCATTCAGCCTGTTATTCTAGCATGCTGATGGAGATGTCTGCAAGCAACGGGCCAGCGCTTACCTCTTCACATTCCGTTTTGATACGTTCCTGTTGTTTTCTACATAGCTCAATCCTCATGTTTACTCAGTCTTCTTGTTGGTGAGTGATATGCTACATTTAGCAACCATAACGGGACTCAAGTATGAAAAATCCTCTGCTTGCTTCGAACTAGCAGTGGGAGTCTTGTGCCTTACACAGCACGCGCTCTATTAGCTTCGAAACCTTACCAGGTAGTTGGAAACTTCACATTAATTATCTTTCGACATACCATTCAACTGATTATTTGATAGCTGACAGCCAATCCGAGATATAGAGTCTCAAGACAATGTTACCTTGGGTGGCGCGAACACTGTTGAACTTCATGAGCGAAGGAAAAAGACGAATAAAGCAGTAGTCACATGTGTGCAATTGAATATCTTTATCAGGGATGTGACTGTGCTACATTGTTATATCCAGTTAAAGAACCAGGCATACCTGTCTGAACGGATGGCAGATTTTTTCACATAAGTTACCCGCATTTATCAACTGATTACTGTAAATTAGTTTGGTTAGAAACGCATCATATTTTGTGCTCTCTGAAAGCGAATATACTTCGACTGATCGGACAGCCTTATCCACAACGTTTTACGTCAGCATTCAAACAGCGGATGTGACACACAGGACGCCGACATAAAAATCAGCCTGAAGGACGCTTCCATCCATCGCTCTCCACCCGACCAGCATACTGCACAAAGCTTGATTTTGCATTGCTAACTGCCAGAGTTGGCCACTTTCTGCTTACTACCTCTGACCGGTAGGTTTAAAGATAGCAATCGGGCTGGATAGCTCAGCGCCAGATAGATGTCTACCTGGTAAGAGTTCACTCCTCCATCTGATTTATCATAGTCAGCACGTAGTTCTTTTCTCCTCTATAGGAAACGCCGATCCTCTGAAACCCGATTTAACAATTTTGCCCAACGTGAAAGAAACCTGATACAGCTTATGTACAATTTACAGTGTAACCAACTAAGTCACTCCTAGAATGACCAGAAAATTTGCTAACCAAAAATGACCAACGAGACTACCACATTTTTATTCATTAGTTGTTTACATCAGAACTATGTCGGACAGGTCCAGCTGATATTGTGCTCACATTTAATATATCTCAGTGTTATCAGCAGCAGTGCGTCTGCCCCCCATAGATCAATAGTAGGGAAAATAATCATCACGATATTGAACCGTGTGAGTTTGGCACTTTTTCCAGCTGTATATTACCGATACGTATAATACGCTTACTTTGCCATGGTTACATTAAAATATCTACTTGTATGCAGAAATTAATGTGATCCCATTCAGTATTGCACGTGTTAATTCGCTACGGCTCTTGGTGTAGTGGCAAACGTCAGTAGGACAATGTTTGACTCTAAAATCATCCTAGTTTTAGGAAGTGCCATATGATTACTGATGTGTGGACGTGGATTTGGTCAGTTTCAGCGTATACATCTCACATTTGATCGCAGCCTCCTTATTACGATAAACATTCCAGCCAGCCTCTTCTAAAAAGAAACATTGGACCTTAGGTTCACTCTTGTTAGAGCCAATCTGTGGCACATATCCGTTTCGCAATCAGGATTTGAACTCCGTCTATACTTTCATGAGACGACCATCTTGACCACAGCGCCGATGACCTGACCTGACTGAATCATCATTTGCGAACTTCCACTCACTTTTGTTTGTAAATATTGATCAGATTGTCGAGTCGTCTAGACAGCAAACTCAGTTACTTTCTGTTTGCCTGAGTCAAATCAAAGCCTCTGATTCTCTTAAACCTTCTGAGCATTGATTTTCGTTACTGATAATTAGTCGGAAATGTGGCTTTCAGGTAAACTTCCAAGCCAGTTTCCTTTGAAAGGAAGCGCTGGACTCTTGTTAATGATCGTCGGTAGTGCATATTCGTGCTAACTACTCATCACTGACTCAAGTGAGTATTAGATCGACAGTAAATCTACAGTTACTTTAGGAGTTTGTGAAAGTACTGAGTTTCACATATTCACAAGTATGCGTCGAAATCGATCATCACTCAGTATTGTCAGGTAGTCGGAGATTTTGGGTTGTACCGCTCAGCAAGCTCCATGAGTTGTGTGAGTTCACCTTCGAAAGAAGTCCTGATCGTGGGTTCGTCAGTTGGGATTGATAGGACAGTCATTGTCTCATCTTGAGGTGACCGGGCTGTCTGAGCATTACCTACAAGCGATTGTGACTGAGACTGCGTATGATGATTCAATCGTGCCTAATATGGGGTCAGTGGCGTAGTGGTTAGAAAGCATGGTCAGATTCTGATTCTGTCTGTGGTACATATATGCACTACGGGTGAGCTCTAACAAAAGCGAAACTCCAGTCTAGTGCTTCTTGCCATAACAAGCTGATTGGATACCCTACGATGATGTGGCAGCTGCGATTGGTTGAGTGTCCAATTTGTACTTGCCGTTATAGCAGGGTTTTTCGGCGTTCGCGTCGTGCGCCGCGCTGAGTCAGATTAATAAGACTAACAGAACATTTGTTTGCATGAATACTACCACATGTTGGTCGTGTTACAACGCCTCCGACTTTTCCTACTCCGGAAAAGTGGGTGACGTTACGCTGTAGCTCCTGTTGGTACTCATTGTCCTCCAGTTCGTTCATGAGTTCTCTTCATTGTCCTCCTAAGTCATATCTGTGCCCAAGCTTTCTGTGTAACGCATCCAGGTATTGAAAGTGGTCTTACGAAGCAGCTGTTCTGAAACCGTCGTCGATAGGCGCACCTTGTACGGTTCGGCAGTCTTTTTTGATGCCGTATGAAACCAAGCCTGGTGCGGTGTCCTTTGATTAGTTTCGAACACAAACGGGGATTCCTCAAAGTTAAAATCAGCGTTTTTGCTAGAAATGTTTACATAAGGCGTGCAAATCACATTACACATCTGTTCTTACCGGGACTATCGAGAGACGAATTGTTTAATCCTTATCGATCTTGGTATGAAATGTGTTGAGGCTCACGTTTTATGAACACCTGAGCGGCAATTTTGGCATTTACCAACGGGACGCAGTAGTGTTGGGATAAACCCGATGATTGACACGAGACAGCCTGGTGGACGTATTCCAAGCGATGGACGACTAAACCGGGTGTTCCGGATGGTTAGTAACTATTATTGCGGTGGTATGATGGGTAGATTTTTGCCACCACATCACTCTACGTGTGCAAGGGCACGTGGTTCACCATCCGAATTGGGTTTCATTACATGCCTCGCATATCGCAATAGTGTAGTTTATTCTCAGAACGCATATGCTGGATTGTCTGCCTTTTGTTTCAGTGCTACCCAAATTCCCGTATAAGTCAATCTTGCAAACAAGTGTTTTCCGTAATTATCATCAGGCTTTTACAGTTACATGGGAATAAGTGCGAGTTGTATATGGAAGCTATAATGAGTTAAACAGGGCATTAAAATTAGAGAAGTGGTACGGATCAGACTCTATTGGGGGAGGGTGGGTTGTTGGTGAATGTGTTGAGGTGTTACACTTGTCTGTCATGAGACGTGCGTTTACCAATTTCAAGCGGTTCACGCTTGTTCGGGTTTCAAGTGGATGTGGAATGATTAGCCAAGGGGGGTAGAGGATTTGTAAGAATTGTGCAGTTCGATAGCAATAGCCTCGGCAGTTGATAACAGTCGCATTCTGACAACTCTGGAGCCGGCTTTTACTTGATTTTTAACCCTATTGACTTCTTTTGGAATGCTCGCTCGGCACCTGTACAAGAACGCTTAGATCTGTCTACTCAGCAGGGTTGGGAAATGTTTAAGAATAAGAGCGGAAATGATCTGAACCCTATTCAACTTGATTCGCTTGCGAGGAACATGTATCGGTGCATTCAAGTGGAGGCAGCAGTTCGATTTCTCCACTGTACTGCAGATGAGTGAATATTCAGTCAGTGGACAACGTGATTATATGAAAGTTCGCGTAGAAACACAACGGAAAGTCAGGTGTGAAGTTTACTGTAATACATGCGGAACAAGAAACTACATGGGACTAACTACTGGTGTTTTGTTTCTTAAGTTGGTAACCGTTTTCTGTTTGTTTCCTGTTTGATCTGTGATGTGGGAAGGAATTAACACTATGGGCAGACAGATTTAAAGTCTTATCCCACAATACCGAAAGATACACGTAATGAAGGCGTCGTGAGGATTATAGGACAAATCAGAGTGCAGCTTGTTGGCAAATTTGCCACAAGCATTGAAGTGATCAGAGTGTGATCAACGACGATTGATATTTGAACGTGCTATTCGCAATAATGAGATTCTATGCTAAAAGTTCACTGGTAACGATCTACGTCTGATCACTGAGTTGGGCGTAGCCTTAGAACGGATCCGCAAATTACAAACCAGATTGAACCCGAATATTTCTAAGATACTGTTAGTGGAATGCATAATTAGTTGGAATGCACAAACCTCAGTTGTTCACAACGATAGTCTCATCCTGCGAAATCGATGGGTTCCTAACGGAGCCGGCAGACTCAGATGGACCGTCACGTGACAAGGTCAGATCATGAACATGTGCCCGCGTCGCGGACAGTTGATGACAAATGGGTTCAGTAAAACAAAAATGGAGTAGGGTATATGGACTGGTGAGGAGAATATGGAATGCAAATGGGGGAGACGAATCTTCTCAATTCAGGACCAACAAATTTACACCACTGAATGCAATCAGAAAACAGTAGTCAATGTGATGAGACCCAACTCATGGTGAATAATTTATTAGGTTGAACAAGAGTAACTAAGTGTTTTAAGCAACAGGCGAACTGTACTTGTCAAACTTTCGACGCATTCAATACTATGATGCCACCAGGAGTGATCCAAACTGAAGCGAAAGCAATACGTCCTACCAAGTGTTCCGGTGGACGTTATGTCAGAGTATTTTGATGATTTTGCCCCTGTCATCCTCACTGACTGCTTCATTGATTCACTAGAATTAAGTAGATGTTAGCCAATTTTTTCCTAATGCAATGTGTGATTGTCTCGTCCGGGTGCATGTGAATAACGAACACCTTGTGACCTGCTGCGGCAGCGTTCTGAACAGTATTGAGTTGTGTGATAGTTTTGTTACTAGTATGGCGAGCCACACTTTTAGTTGTTCGTTGTTTCCCGGAATACACTACGCGGACTACAACATCGTTTGCGCGATCGGTCTCGTTAGTGTTAACTAACTTCTGGAGGCGGTGATGACCAGGTATTACAAGCATACTTACAATTGCCTTACAAACGAGCCATGGAGTAGAAGCGATGGTAACCCCTAGTCAGCAACTAAATATCATTCTGGTATAGCATTTCTGATTAGATTTGGGCTGTTTCACACCATCTAGATTGCACCTGGTCTAGCACGCGATATCACAGTTAACACCCTGTGATGTAGATACGGAACATTTTTTCTGTCTGACTGATACCACAGCGGACAGTCCGGCTAGGCCACTGCGTACCTTCGCTGTTTTCGAAACAGATTCTCTATGGGAAGATCTCGTCAGAGGTGAATGAACTTAATTAGAGTTTCCAAAACACCATCTGAAGTGATAAAGATAGGATTTTGTCGTAACCTAATCCTTGCATTTTCAACATGCGAAACAGTTCGAAATGACGCTTAATGTTTTTATCGTGGTAGACTTAGCTACTTAATGATACATCATCAGTATACCTCGTGCAGTTAACTTTTTCCAAGGAGGATCCCCTACTCCGAGGTTGGAGGATTCCCCAACCACACCTAGAACATCATCTTTGTCAGACTGTTATAAATGAGGTGTTTGAAAGTCTTGTGTGGTGACATTTCGTTCGCATTTCATCGGTTACTTTTGCGAAATTAACATGCAATCATGTAGTGGGGGAGCAAGCAGCTAGGCGAAACCGATCTAGTCATGTCGGAGACAATCGGTCAAGTGACCAAAGCGAAGGCAGCAAGATGCAACGGAAGCGTACTCATTGACAACAAACATGAATTTGATGCAAAATGATAGAATTGCTGTGGGTCAAAAGGGTAGTAGGAGTCCAAAGAGTGTGTGAGAGAGAGATGGTTAAAAACCCATACAGATTGAATGGAATTGGTGAGATATGGTTGAAAAATGTGTACAAATCAAACAGGGGTTAAAAGAATGTACGTCGATTTGGACTGGTTAGAAAGACAGCGCAATATGAATTTAGGGTGGGATAGGGTTGGTCCATTAGTTATCAAATTGTACGAAAAAATAACTGAATAGTTGAGATGAGCTGAACGATGAAGGAAGCCATCTTAGTGCTGCTTAGGTAACTAAAAAAATGAGTTTTTCCGGATTTTTTTACTGAGGAGACTTTCCAAGAGCGTCGTCATTAAATTAATCAAGCATAAAGGTTAACAACTGATGAGTACTTCTTCGCTGACGTAGAATGTCCCAGAACTTTCCGCAGAGTGGAAAATGATTAACCCGTCTGTGGTCACAGATAAATTCCGTCTACTTCTTTAGAATCTTTTATGGATAGTCTGAATCACTGGAACTATAAGAGCATCGCAATATTACCCGCATGAATTTCCGATCGTTTACACCAATCCGATAATTACGATCGATGGTCACTCGACGATTGGTTGCCATTTCTTATACGAGTCCACAGTTGAATTGAGAGAGAACATGGACATTGAACCCTGTTCGAATTTAGAAATTTGACTCTAACATCCAACGAATGTTGCAAATGACCATTCTGGCCCCGCTGTTTAGGTAGTCTAGTTCCGGTCTGATTAGTGATCCTTTCTGGTTTGTGATGTCATCTCTCTCACGACTGGCTTCTTGACAGCTAACAGTCACAGGCGAGTAGAGGTAGGAATCAACTACGCTATGGCAATAAGAACTCACATAAGGTTTCAGCGCGGTTCGCGTAGTACAACAGATAATAGACTGCGTCGTTCCCCGTCCGTCCGGATAGTTCATATTTCATGTGGTCCTCATGCACTGCCCTTGGAGTTTGGTCTATTCATCATTTATAGTAAGGTAACGTTTGCATTATTCTTTCAGGAGGGGTTCGTTGATATCATATTGCATGATGTTGCATATATTATTACTATATGGATATCAATCTTAGTGGAGTGGCCGTTATCTTGAAGGTCAGAAAATACAAGATTGAAAACTTACGTATAGCTGCATGGCAAGGGCGTAAATTCTCACCCTCGATTAATGGGTAACGGATTCAACCAATTCGTTCAGACGCAAGGCAAGTTGACCACAGCATATCCTAGGTGACTTCTGTTCCTTTGTTAGTATGATTTCAATTACAACACTCCAAAGGAAGGCTACCCAAGATGGTTAAAACGTTGGGTGTTACACCTCGCTCGTAACATTCTGTTCTCAATCCATTTATCAAAGGCACTGGGCTCAAAAATGAGTCGCAAGAATTATTAGAGAGAGGGACGTGTGGCTCAACTTGGACGGACAGTACGGTTGATCGAAAACCGACCAAAATAGTACAAAAAACATGCGGTCGTACATCTGCTTTGCGTACTATATGTGAAAATAGTTTTGTGGATAGAGTTACCTCTGGTCGCTTCGCAAACGAAGACATTTTTAAGTACATGTTATAGGGGAAACGAGTTCTCCCATAGTCTCTTAGTTCGTACACTTTTTAAATGACGGTTGCCCATACTAAAATGTGATTCTGGTTGATGGGAAAGCTCGCTGTAACTTACTGTGTGAACCACTCTTCAAGGTACACAATCATATGTATACACTCCAAATTCGAGTACGTGACCTGGTGCTACCTTTTTCATGTGCAACCGGAATGACTTTATTTGTACGAACACATCACGAGACCTATTTGATTTTCTTTGGTCTCTCTAGGCATTGTTTTGTAGAACACTTACAGACAGGCGTAGGAAATGTAACAGTACCCGTTTGTTCATTTCACGTGTCAACAAATTTCGCGGTCGAACTAGGTTTTGCAGTGAGTGTTTACACTTGGCTCTTAGTTGTATACAAGTCGTATTAAGATGAATGTTTCACTTAGTCGCTATGATTAGGAGTATTAGGTTCGTGTTGTCGTTGTTACGTTCATGAAACCAGACCCACATGCAGTAGACTGCTTCGGAGAGTGAGGAGGCATCAATGAGTAAAGGTAGACGATCACTCAGTCTTCTAGTTTTGAAATAACGCCGTATGTATCGCCATTTAAGTGGCGCATTCGCAATGTGTGATTTAGCTCTTTTTTATATCCTTGCTAATCTTGAACAGTATGCGTGAGCTGCACTCTAAACAGACGCCTATTAGTGTTCTCTAGTTGTTTTTTTATGTGGTCAGTTTTCTCATCATTGTGAGTCGGGTGTATTCAATGACAATAAGATCTACTCTGTGAGGCCTTGCGTGTGCAGTCGGTCTTCGGCTTTGGACGACAATCGTGGGCACAATGGTTCAGGCTGCCGTTGGTTTGGGCAGTACTGCATCGAGTGGCAGGGTAGTAAGTATGTACGAACATCTGAAGAGGGAGAAGAATTAAACAAAAACACTGGAAATTCACCGAAAAGAAGTCAAAAACCCAATCTTGCTCCGCAGATGGTCCATCTTCTTATAGCCTATGGCCATGCCTCGCGGTTTCTTCTGACGATAGATGACCGCAGTAAATATTGCGCTGTGCAACAGGCACTCTGCACGTGATTTAACTAGCACAGAGTATACATTTTCACTATCCTGGTTGCTGGTTGCAAACTTCCCAATTTTGCGCCGGAGAACTGTCTTGTTACCCACACAGCCAGACCACTTAGTACAGGTTAACTGGATGTGACAAAGATGGTTGGTTACCGAAAGTGTGTATGCATCTTCCACACGAATGAATCAGGTGTCTGATCCGTAGATCAAAACTGAGCGAACACACCTTGTGGACCCTTCTTTCGAAGGACAATCTGGCATCTTTGCGATGTCACAAATGGTGAAGGTTTGTGAATTTACCGAGCGCCTTCGCTATCCTTAAAAACAACTCGTCGGCAGTATTGCTAGCTTACAAGACTGCCCAAACAGCCGAAGTAGTCAACGGTCTCTGGCCTGTTTGCGATAACAAAAACACTGTCAGGGTCAATTTCATAATAATCTGGCCGTTTCGCCAGAGTCACAGCTGACCGGCACAAGATTTCAGATGGACAAGTGATGATTTGACCATGTTTCATTGTGGATCGCGTTCCTCTCCAAAATCGAGAGCCCCGTTGTTCACAGTCTGTGGCGGATGGCTGTGCAGCAAATAACTGATGCTCGTCAAAACCGTTACTGTTGTTTGTGAGTTTTGAACAGTTATTGATGGTAGAGAGTGAACATTTTTTAGATTGTGTTTAGTGGACAACCTCCTGTCTTGTTCGTAAGGTATGGATACTTTGGTGTGGATTGTTGGAGTTTAGACATGGGGGTTATATATTTGATCTTTTCCCTTCCTCTTCATTCTTAAGCTGGAGCTCCTTTTCTAATTGTGACAGGCAGACATCACTATCAACTGCTGATGAGTTTGATCAACAGACATTTCATAGTTGCGGTTCGTAGTTGGTGGGATCGACGTACATACACAATTACGATCGGAAAAATGAAAACTCAACTGGTCCATCCACATTAAATTTCTGGCGACAGTCGCCTTTTCAGCCGTATTTTTAGTCCTCAATAATAGTAATTGAGCGGGTGTAAAGGTTAATCATTCGGAATTATTACGAGCAATTGTAATGGCAAAATTTAACAGGTTATCGTGCCCAACATCATGAGGATATTTTACGTTTCATTTGCTCATCTCAATAAACTTTCCTCGTCTTGATGACGAGGAATTTCCGATCCTAAATTGTCGATGTTAACAAACTTGGTTTAAACTATTCTGTCTCTATTTCCCTATACACTATCTGTGACGAAATGTGAGACACAACTTGTTTTAGTGAAATAACGTATGTGATGAAACGCGGTCAACATCGTCAGCATTATAAAATCTTTACAAAGTGAAACTTGACTTTCAAATGTGATCTTACGCGTACACACGTTCCATACGTGAAAATGTTACAAACCACTAACACCAAAGTTAATCAACTGGCGTAGTGAATGCAATCTCCACATATGCTATGCAGTATTCCTCTATCATTGGGATTATTTCGAATTATATTATGTTAGATAATAGGTTTTAGCCGCTGGAATTCGGAATGGTGTTCACCTGTTCCAGCGATTATTCTAGTGCCATGGTCAACACCACTTTCCGTCCTCACGATTTCCTGGTTTTCTGTCGAGTAGCTTTTCCAGAGATTGCTCACCTTCTTCCCCTTAACAAATTGAGCGGTTTCGAAGACGTCTGCTCTGTCTCTTTGCTGAGTGATTCACATAAAACTTTCTTACCGAACATTTTTTCTGATTTATGGCCTCGTGCATATCATATTATCAGACTAGACATTTCGGGAAGGAGGACTGCTGACCTCTTAGGCCATGGATAGCAGTATGTGCTAGCTCTGTCTGTTGTAAGGCCACTTTGTGGAGTCAGACAATGAAGTAACTCCTAAAAATGCCCACCCTTCTCTTCATTGCCATTTTTCACTGACAGCGACCTTCAACCATTGTTTTACTTATCTTCATAGTTTTGCTACATCCTGATCGATTCTTCCTGCTTTGCTGGTGGTAAGAGTTTCGTACAGTTTTAATTGGATTAACTACTATCTGCGTGCGGTTGTAGGTGCCAGTGGTACAATCGAACAATGGCAGCATTTCTATGGATGTCATTTATCTCCGTTCATTTTTAACCCCAGCGACAGTTTGGGCCTGAATAGTGAAGATGCGGTTTCTGTCAGTTACCCTGACCATATGTCTAAAAGACTCCGGACTTATGAACGGTGTCTCAAGTTATCCAAATCAGTCTTCTGCCATTCGGTGTTGTTTGAAAAGTTTGCCAGTAGACAGAAGAACTTCTGGGCTACTAACTTTATGAGTAGAAAAGGGCATGAGTTGTGTGAATCTGATATATTTCGTCAAACGCGCTTGAGAGGGGTTTGTAAACCAATGTTTGGATCACGTGACCATCCACGTTTTTGATTGGCATATGTTGTTTCGCAAACAGTGACATACGTCATCCATAAGATCGAATTGTCCGTTAGTTCAGCACCACCCTTGTTATTTCTGTCCGCCCTCGGAATCGATTCGCGACGCTTATTCGATGGACCACGTCCTACTACTGCGTACATGCGACGGATCGATGTTGATGGAACGATTGCCTAACTCCATACCGTTCGGATGCCGTTGGTAAATCGATTCATTCGAGTATTAGATGTTGAAGACATCAGTGAAGACATTGGCTACATACGGTATTGAATAAGACACTGATAAACAAAATAAACACAGCAAACCTCAACTGTGATCACTCTTTGAAACCTCAACTGCACAAAACCATTAGGCTGAATAATTCACGTTGTCCAGTGAGCACTGAACAGTGTAACCAGCACAGTCGATAACTGGGTCATTACTCTGAATGAACGACGTTCAGAAGAGAATTTAGCCGTTGTGTCGGTAAGAAATAAAATTGGGGTGATTTACTTGAGGACAGAGTGCTCACTAGATAGGTCCAGCAGGAAACAGTAGATGATGGTCTTAGAGGCCTACATGACTGTCCAAAAGTGAAGCCTTTTTACAGCCAGTAGTAGGTCATTCATGCAACAAAACTTTCGTGGACAGAAAGTTGGGGGAACCAATAACGTCAATGATCAAATGGGTTAACGTAATTTGTACACCACAAATGAGGTTATTCGCTAACAATGAAAGCGTCGTCCAGATTAGACGAATATATAAATTTAACAGTATAGTTTTGGGGGGGGGGCGTAGAACAGAAGGACCAGAAGACAAGTGAAAAATGCCTAGCTGGTCACAACTCATGTCTGTGCAATCACAGAGTTTGACGGATCAACAACTTGCGGTCAGACAAACGCTACACACTTCGGCGAATCACCATCGTACTAACAGGCGATCACAACAGACGGCAAAAAATTAACAATTATGAACAGTAATACATCAGTGATTGATATTAATGCGTGGCTGTCACAAAACTGTAAGAAGAATACCTCAGTTTGGGATCAACGAATCGAAAATATGTACTTAATTTCTACTTTTAAGTTCACATAGCCGCTATCAAGATCATTAGTGAGTAGACGAGTTGTTGAATTCAAACTGCATGTCGTTTACATTAGATCAATTTTTTCACGTTCAGGTAGACTCTCTGGCCAACCGTTTTCAAAACAACGTCTAACTCCTAAGCAAACCAGCGAGTTGTATGTGAAACAAAACAAGCATAAGGCAACTTCTTCGCACATTCGTTGTCGCACTTCGTTAATTGTCTTTGCTTCAGAGACAGTGGAGTCAAACAACAACCATAATTGCGTCGTTGGCTGCTTTGGTTTATTCAGACGAAAGCCACGGATCGCGCGTAGCTCGTTGGGAATCAACATGAGCTACAGTTGCCAACTTTCCAGGGACGTTTTTTATTCCCGTTTGTCTAGCCATCGATCGATCATCTTGAGATTTTCGGCGCACGGCCTTGTCATGTAGAGGTCAACTTATTTCGGGGGCTTGGGTGAGTGGAATGGATCGATCCTTTCAGCCGAATGTCCGTTCACCAGCCTGCTGATTGTTTGCGTCATGTAACACCGTCCGGTGAATGCGTTTGAACGCAGCCACCGATGCTCAAAAATTTCGTTTGATATTCGACGGTCAGGTTTTACAGTCGGAGTAAAACTGCCCTTACACCTAAACGATACGCATTTTTGGCTCCAATATTTCTCTGGATTTCTCTAGATTTGAGCTCTGGTTCTGTTTCCTGTACTTGTCTCTTGAGGTACAGTTTCATTGACGAGCAAGTTGACCAACAGTTTGGTTTGGAACTAGCGTTGCTGGTGGTTTTGGAATAGCACTGTATTTTAAAGCTGCAGACGGCACCTTGAAGAACCGAGCAGAACAGGTAGTACTGTCCAGAAATTGTTAACTAACAGTATTCTGTCATCGGCACAATCGGTGCCGGCAAAAATATGCGGATGTGGTGATGTTTCGCAAGCGTGTTTGTCAATATCTTTCTATTGTATCCTTATTCGTGTATTTTGCCATTCCTGATCCAATCTGGCACGATGAGAAACTGAATCTGTTTTTTGTTTGACCCCTAGGTATTCCGGTTAGTCAACAGCATTTGCTATACGATGGCATCGAGTTGCCTGACAGTACTATTTTCGTCCTCGCTAAAATTGGTCACGGATCCTTACTGCGCCTTGTTCTCGGATTGCAGTCAGGACCACTTATACGAGATGTGCGCATCGGGACGCGGGCTTCCACTTGTCACAAGTCGTCCCCGGCTGTCTGTCCGATCCCCGTGAGTCAATTTGCCACTACTACGCATCGAGGTCCCACTGTGATGTGGTCTTTATGTTGTGTGGCCGCTCTAAAACAGCAAGGGAAGCGTTATACCATGCCTCTGGTCTCCATCCCCCGTCTGCTGCGTCCCGGTTGCACAAATCACTTGGAACCGTCGACACCCGAGGATGAAGTGAACCAACTAGCTGAAATTCTCGGTTATGCTATCGATGAAACGGAACTGGCCATTCAGTCGAATCCAGCTGATCCGGAACTTGCGAATAGTTGGCCGGCAATATGCGAACCGTCCGGTTCGCCCCAAATGGACCTTCACAGGACGTCCATATGTAATTTTATCCCTTGGACGGTCTCGGCTGCGCCTCAACCGAATTGGGTTATGGACGAAAACAGTGTAAGTACCACTGAGTACGTAAGCGGCTTCTAAGATGATCAACCATTTTTTGCACAAAGTTTATTCACTTTCGCGTGTTGAGCTTGACTCATGAGCATACTTCCCTTTTCCCTTAGTCATCATGATGCTTCACTTAGCTCGGGGTGGGATGGGTGGGTGAAATAGTAGACACTGGGACAAACAGGCGCTAGTGAAATCATTATTGCACTCGATTCAGCCACAAGTCCAATACATAGACTGAACATGAACGAGCCACAGTGAGACAGCAAACGGCATAAGGTCGAGTTTTTGAACTCGATCACGGTTTTGGGAAACCTCCGTTTACTGTATGCAGCGAGTAATTAAACACCTGTGGCCTGTGAGTGCCTACTGGAAACATGAAGCACTTTAATGGGTCAAAGTTGTGTTATTTGCGATTAATTGTCGAGCTATGATGTCTACTATAACTAACGGGTTATTCATTCTGTACACATCGGATGTCACAGTGCATTCCTTCCTTCACTTCTGCATGTATACATTATTATTATTATTATTATTATTATTATTATTATTATTGTTCGGTGATGATATGCTGTTCAAGTGGAACCGTCAGAAACCGGACTCGACGGTTAGGTGAACTTTGTGTATTATGTCAATGCAGCTTCAAGTTTCCATTCCATATTGCTATTCAAACCACCTGTGGGACCCTATCCAACGTTCGTTGAAAGAATGTACGTCGTCTATGAAAGTAGTCAAGTTACTCCTCGCTGGCTCTCGTTGTATTGACCAATTCAAGTACATCTGGGACATCAATTAAACTGGACTTGCCGGAAGACATCCGAACACGATTCGACACGTTTGGTCAATAAAACATAGGGTGGTTTACAGTGTTCACTCTGCACGGAGAAAATATGCAAGAAAATTTCACTGTTATTGTCCAGACTGTGTTTGGGGATAACCGTAACAATTTCTTACCGCTACCTTGGCTTTGTTGACAGACGGGCATTCATCCAGCAGTTTGTCACTCATTAGCCCATCTTACTTAACGCGATTTTATTTGGCTCACCATTTTGATCCAACGAATTTGACCGTCTACTCTAATGTTGGGATGAACAAATGACGTCGTCTCAAGCGATTGGTTGAAAGAGTGAGCATATCGAAATTTTAGGGTGGCTGATCCAGTAACAACCTGGACACTCTCATAATGCGAAATATTGGCGACTAAATTCTTCACTCTACTGTTTAGCCAACTGGAAAAAATGTCTTCCATATCCACACTGTGAATGATTCCGACTACAAGGGCTTAATATTTTCAATATTGTGCAACCAAAACGACTGAATATAAAGAAAAATAATGTCACGACTAGCCGTTCATTCATTCACGATGTTCATGAACATAACCGGAAAGTTTTGAGGCCCGAGCCATCGCTCATTTCGCAACAGCGACATGATATATCCCCTGAGAAGAGTTATTTAAATGTTAGCAAAACAGATAAGCAGTAGAACTGGGAATGTTGTCTGCTCAAGTATGTCACTAATTGAGGCACGTTAACGCCCGGAACGGCATTTTTCTAGCTGTTGATTCGACTGACTGCGAGGTCACCAACCGGCATTGCTCAATATCAGCATTCAAGTCGTTTCACGACATTGGCTGCTTATCCTGGACCCACCGTTCATAATGTCTCGTTCCTGTTGCACATCTTGCAGCCATGTTTACCAAAACAGTTTCAGGTTTATGAAACTGCAAACACCTTCGAATCTCTCATTGTCTCTCGGGATCCTAGCACCAGACGGTACAGAAACATCGTCCATCATTGACAAAACAGTGGTGGTACTCTGGTCTAGACCGATCGTTGAATTTTCGGGGGGAAAAATCCATCCTGCCTCATTGACTTCTGCCCAACTATGTCGATGCTCAGGATACGGTTTGCAGTCGAGTGAAACTGTAAGCAAATTATAAAAATTGAAAACGTTTGGCATAGGCCACCTCGGCGATCCATACTGATGATCGAATGCACGCACCTAAGAGCGTACGTCAACAGACGAACCGTGGGTTTTAACCCCCAAACAAGAAAAGCTTGACCGATTCGACTTTGATTACTCTCCAAAAACACTTTACCTTTACCGACAGTATGAGAGCCCTTGCTCACATTGCACCAACAGATTTTTCCCTTTTATCAGTTCATCGAGTCCAACCGGTTTGATTAGTAGACCCAAGTTCACAGTGGCAGATTTAACGGTTCAGTGTCTGAACCCCTCAGCACTTAGCGTTCCTATTATGAGGAACAAATTCCAGAAGGAGCAGCTCAATTGCTAATTTTGTAACGCTTCGTTCGTCTACTTCGCTAACTAGATTAAATGTTTTTTGTTTATCAGACGCATCACTTAAGACGGGTTATTTCATAGAACTTCGACTGAGTGTTGTGTGCCTTACCCGAAACTAAACAGTTCAATCTTCCACTAAATGTCATGTGTCCTGCCATCTGTCCACTGAACCAGTGACTCAGTCTACTCCCTGTATTCATAACAGCCCTTGACAGAAGCTGAAAAACAAACGTCTTCTGTGTGACGGATCACCATCCATTTCCGTACCGAGTCGTCGTACCAAGTTTCGAATGGGCTTGCCACAATGTCTGACGTAACGTCACCTGCCGAACGTATGCTTTTTTCAGATGGAACACTACGATCGGGAGAGCTCTTTAGGGCGAAAAAGTCAGGTGTTTCGAAATGGACCGCTCTGTCGTACTGCAGTGGGAAATGCACCTTTTGACAAACCGTAAATCAACACACGTAAACTCCAAGTGTAAGTGTACTCTGCGTTTAACCACGTCACATGCTACCTGACCGTTTATCCAAGCTGTTGCCGAGGCTAGTTAGGCTGACCGCTTACACGTGTGTACACTGACCCGTCCAGCCAGTCTGGGCAACCATTGGTCCAGGGAGCGCAACAACCACGCGTTTGTGTGTTACGACGTACGAAGCACTTCGGCTCGAACACCGTCGTTGCTTTGATTGCCCACCGTTCAACACATTGTTTTACACCACACCACCGAGATGGACAGGCTGTTTGCCACTCTTAGCGAAGAGCGGATTGTCGGGATTTGTTTATCCACGTAGCGCAGACCCACCGGCCTGTGAATGTGGCTGTGTATGCGCTTCGGTCAATCGGGTCATAGCGTAGAGCAACACGCATACGCTCACATTTCTAACTAACGCTTTTGTTGTTCCGCAGCCTATTTCGCCCATGTTACATTAAGTCGAATATTAACAACACTTATACACCCCCAGACTCTCACGGTTACACTATCACTGAGGCTATCCAGGATTGAGTTGGCCATAATCGTTGAACGTAAAACGAAAGTCTTCAACGTTTTTCGCACTTTTGATTTGATTTCTTTGCTCTATTACTTATTTTGGGTGACAAGTTTGTAAATCATTTTTTCTCAAGCGAATTCTGTTTGAACCACACACTTCTCGCCTGGGGTAGAAGATGGTGACAACCGCACGATTTGAAAGTTTGCTTCATGTATGAGTGTTTACCACTTTTCCATGACTTTCCACTACACAACGACGTGCCATTTACACAGTGGACGACAGCAATGAAAAGTGAATGCAAGTCACGATGCCATTGTTGACAGAACTTACGTAGTGTTACTTATTGTTTTGACGTGTTATTTTAAACACACCTTCGGCGAACTCGGTCGAGAACTGCAATAAATAATTACACGCATTCACGGGTCTTTCGAATAAATTGATGACATATGCTGAAGCATTGCGTCTCTTCAAGCCACTTGCATGGAATAGGCAGACGACACAAATTGTGATATTCAATTGCAAACGTGTGAATGACATGAAAACGAAACATAACAAGGTTTAGGTGAAACAGTTGAAAGTACGAATCGGATTAGATCGTGGATGTATTACTCACAGCTGAGCCTACAACACGCAACGATTGGTAGTCAGTTGTTTTTAAGTACACAATGGTGAGTTGATAGTTCAGGTACTTTTTCACCTGACCACGACGTTTCTTGGCCACAGTCGTCAGGTGTAACTATTATCATACTTGTCCATAGATAATTTGTTCTATTTTCTTACGTATGTGATACTGATGAACCCTCAGAATTCACACACAATACGGAAAAGACGGATAAAGAGTATAGCTTGTTCTGTTGTCGAGATTGCTATCTGTACCTAACCACAACAGTATCGACAGCCTGTTACGTACATATGAAGTGACTGTGGACACTTGCTACGCCTGCGCAATCTACGTTCAACAAGTATATGAAACACTTTTAACTCGGTCCGGTAGGAGCGAGGACCAAGCTCACTGAATTTTAACAAGCTATTAGTGTGTGGCATGTGGGAGAGTGTGACTATGCGTTAAACGTTGAGAACTGTGTTATTTGCTAATACTACCTCTGTAACCCTTCTAGGGCTGTGATGATCACTTGCTAACTTGCAGGCTTATTACGAGTGGATGATCGAAATCAGACTGAGGGAACGAAGGGTAACAGCTAAATAAGTTGATTATGATCCTGGTTCTCTTCGCTTATCAGACCAGCGTTATTTCATCAGTTCGAAAGAATGCCGATGCGGTTACTGTGAAAATTGCGTGATCATTAGTATTGGCAGCCTTTAGTATGAGGAAAGCCAACTTCGTTGTGCTATCGCGCGCAGTCAGTACTGCTCTGCGGTTTATAGCTAACACTTAATCGGCAGAAAAATGCGCACGTACTATCGATAGGCTCTCTTCTGCAGTTTGCGTATAACTTCATTGCGGAGCTAGCAGCTCAACTACTGTTTTCATTTTTGTTGCCTCAACATGCATTTTTAGGCCTCCGAATCCGTATTATCTCCGACGGGCTATCCTCCTCTCATGCAAGTCGGCCACTCGGCTAGCTTCAATCTGATTAACCTTCCGCCTGCACAACCTGCTCGAACCGATACGTCAGTTGATGATCAAAGTTCTTCGCAGGTTCCCGATTCTACCCCGGAAATACGAGCGTGCCCCACTGACTCGACTGACTGTTCCAAACCACAATTCGTCATTCGGTCCACAGAGTGTGGTGAGTTCCAGGAGTCTCAGCATGCCACGGATACCACCTCTGCGTCAACTGCATCCACAGATAGCTGTAATCCCACCGGTGACCAAAAGACCCGTATGCATCATGGACATTGGACGGTCCTTCCTTCTCTGGCCATGTTTCTTTCAAAGTCAACTCCCGTTCCATCTTTTGAACCAATCCCAGTGCTCGGCGTGGCTCCGTACGCGCAATCAATGCAGTGGTAAGTTTTCTATTCTGGGAGCACAAGCTTGTGTTCAGCCATTAAATTTGAAGTAGATCGATAAGCATAGCTCTGTGAGATCGCATATGTCTTCCGCTTCCAATGATTCATTCGGTCGGGGATTTTCTAGTAGCCTTCGTAATGTTTCTTTGGCCTCGGTTGGGTCCAATAAATTCATCCAACGCGAACAACGAGCATTGAGCAACCTTAAAAAGGATGAAATCATCATTTTGCCAGCGGATAGGGGTCAAGTCTACGAATAACTTAAAAGTACTCCAAGGGGTTCGCCCATATCCGGTATTTTCGCAAAGACGGTCATGCAGGATTTCGAGAATATCGCACTACCAGTGATCAAACCAAAACTATGAGTAGAATATGTTGACGATACATTCGCAACCCTTAAACGCTTGATAATTGAAGACAGACTTCTGAGCAACGTTTTCAACGTTATTATCAGAGAGAAACACACGGACCAACGCCTTAGTTTTTGCAGCAACCACCGAGTCTGCCATAAAAGGACCTGCATTCGAACTCTGTTCCAATAAGTTGAAGCACACTGCAGCACCGCAGAGCTCCGAAGAAAACTACTTGTGCCCAGTATTTCTTCGCAGGAGATACCCACGAAATTTCATCAAACGTGACAGATTCGAACTCTACCGAACCATCAACAAATCGAATTGTACTGCCATGCATCAAAATTGCATCAGAAATGACCGCAAGACTTCTGACACCACATGGTATCACGCTAGCGCATAAGCCAACAGCAACTACGAAAGATACTATCAAAACCAAAGGAACAACTCGAGCCCGCCGACAGAAGAAACGTCATTTGCAAAATCCAATGCAATGGATTGTGGACAACACAACGTCGGCCAGCCCGGACCGAGATTATCAGCACGAATATAAGAACACGAATTGGCTATCAAGAGACAATCACTTTTCCCTTATCTCCGTCCACGAGAATGAAACTAGACATGCCTTCAACTTGAATACTGCAGAAATCCTTACTCGGGCAAACACCAGACATGCAAAAGAATTTCTCGAGGCTTGGTATCCATCAGCCGAGTCAATAAACACACAAATTGAGCCGGACAAAATCTATGAACCAATGCGAACCAAGAATTTGAGAAGGTCTAGACATCATCAAAACAAAATACCGGTAAAACCGAACGGAGCAAATTGAACCGATCAGACCAAAGTCGAAACGGGACAATGTATAAGGAATCGGGCGGAATTCCAAAACGAAGAGATGATTCATTCAGTCAATTTACAACCAATCAGATTCGAGATCAAAGTGCGGCAGCAATGGGGAGCAGCCAATCAGACTCCAGCGCAAAGACTCAAGAACTACGGACAATAACCCATCGGACATCGGGTCGAAGTTCAGATGTTGCAAAATTGACCAGTGGTAAGCAAGGTTAAAGGTCAAAGCAGCAGAAATCGGCCAACCGGAATTCAGGTCAGAAGGTCAACTCACCCTGCCATATAAGAGCAGGCATTCATCGAATTTCACCAAACTCCACACTCAAAACTCTTCGCTGGAAGACTTACGCACGCATGACGTCATCTCGCTTGGTGATGAAACGTTTGCAACCTAAATGCCGAGCTTCGAGCTCGGCGAACGTACCAATACCAATATAAACTGCAACTTTTGGTGGAATGATGCCACCAATGGATGGCGATTATGTGGTCGATTTGCGCCCATGTATAGGTTGCACGCATCCACATGACACGCTGTTGTCACCTGTTGCTGATCCACTTGTCAGAAAGTGCGGACGTTAAAAGCAACACCGTTTCCCAGTTCTCATGGCTTCAAGAGAGAACAGTTAACAGTACTGTTAGAGCATTTTATTCGGGTTTGTAGCAGTGATAGAAAAATATCGTACATATGACTGTGAATAATGTATATAGCAGTATGATCTTCCTGTCTTTACATTTATATTTAATCGATATATTCTCTTTTATTCTTTCAGTAGCCAGTTTATTGACTCTTCACCATCACCGGCAGTAACACATCTGTAGGTGATACTTGTGCTTAACAGTCATACATCCTAGACAATTGACAATCCAAGACCTAGCTTTTACTGAGAAATGCGGGGAAAGGAGCTAGTCAGCGTAGACGCCCTGCATCCAAACTCAAACACTTTATATCACTCTGAACCGCACCTTGAAAAACTATTACCGAGTTACAACTGGGTGCAGGGCGGTATCTATGAGACAACCTACTTGCAGCGTTCACCCCAATCGAACAAGGGTACCTTCCCCTCACTGACTCCGTTCATCCGCTGTGACTCCTACTGTCTTCAGACAATGACTATAGGTCATGGGGGTCTCCGCCTAGGAGAAAAAGCCGAATTACAGTGGCTGAGCTACTGATAACTGTTGCCAGCCCTCTATTTTACGTCATCATCTATCCTCTTCGGAGCCCAAGTGAGTAATTTACAACACCGGTAAGCGGTGTTCCGTATGAGCGAGACGATCGGGTGACCTACTCAGTGCACGGCCTCACCTTAAGTGCTTTCGGTAATCTATCCCTCGTTAATTTCTGTTTTGAACAACGTTAGTTAGAACACGAAAACTAGTAGATGCAAACATTACGTATTGACTCGTCAGTACCAAATTTAAAATAATATGGATCGGTTTTTTTATATAAAACAATTCAGGAGGTTGGTAATCAATAAGCGGGTTAACATGAGTCGTTAGATCCAGAGAAGGAACAAGTTCATAAACAGCTGTTTCTGAACACAGAGAGGTGGCTTGAGGCGATTGATTGCTACCGCTTCTGCAAACCTCAGGTATCTTGAGTTAGAATGACGCAACAGGATTCTGAATGCACAAGCTGGATCGATAGCGTGATCGGTGATCAGGACGTGTCTGGTGACTGATGAAACTGGCTGTTTACGTGTTTCCACAGCATTGCCATTCTCCGGTAACACGGAGTTTTGAACCCATTTAGGCAAGTGTTCCTTCATCCTGGAGATCAGGCGTCTTGCAGTTCTCCCTATGCAACGTTCTCCGCAGTTACATGTAAGTTGGTAAAAACAGTGTGAGGTGGCACCGATAGGCCGGTCCCCTTTGATTGAAGGTACTGGTAGCTTTTGGGTCCGAGACAGTACACAGAGTTCGGTCTCACTAAATGTTCCTCCAGGTGAATTTCTCAATCTTTGTGTTTGCTGTATGGCGTGGTCAACCTTAAAGGGCAGCTCTATGTAAACCCTCTTTTCTACAGTGATCACTTCTTCGGACGGTGCTTTTTGTCTGCTGTGCCTTTCTATGAAATGTTCAGGATAGCCGTTAAATTATAAGATACAAGTGATCGAGTCTAGTTAATCTGCAAGACTGTCTTGAGTACAGATTCATCTTGCGCGTGTGAGCAGTGTATTTATTCGTACTCGTTTATGTTGAACCGGTGTGAAACTGTTGAGTTTTAGATATTGGCCGGACCACGTGGATTTCACACAGACAGCTCCTCTGATCGAGCCATCTTCTCGGTGACTTATAAGTATGTCTAAAAATGATTTTTCAAATGATTTGCAAGTCTCAACGGGAAATCGTCGCTTTAGAAATCTAACACAATTTTTTCCCTTGAGAAGTTTGAGCAAAAGAGTTAGAACACGGAAACTGATAGATGCAAACATTTTGTATTGACTCGTCAGTACCCATAAGTCTAGGGTGCCGCTTCGGCCAATTTTGGCAATGACAAATTCTCCGATGTACGAAAGGAAAGTTGGCGACTTATCCTGACCCGCTTATTGATTACCAACCTCCTGAATTGTTCGATATAAAAAACTGATCCATGTTATTGTAAATTTGGTATTGGCGGGTCGATACGTAATGCTTGCATCTACCAGTTTTCATGTTTCAACTCTTGTTCAAACACATTGTTTCAAATTTCTGTCTTTGTTCCAAATTAATTTAGTATGTTTTTTTTCACGCATTTTGGAGTCTGATTTGCATCAGTCTGTCAGGCTGCGTTGCTTCTCTGTTTCTGTCTTACATTGCATACATACAAAAAGTAGTGGTGTCCCACCGAACCTCCAAGCGAATTAAGGGTTCCACTGGCAACCTCAAACTTCTGTACGTAATGCCAATTCTTCTGTTTCTCTGTTTAAACTGGCGCGCAGTAATAACCTTGTCTCAGCTGCTGCCGATTCAGTTGTGCTCAATTCACGCTGCACACCGTCGCTCGAATCGGTCCAGCGATTGTCACATCACGCGCCCGCCTGTTCTACTCGTCATTCCGACCGCACACATATCGCGCATTTACCGCCATTCATGTTGCCACGTTGTTTGTCCCGTTTGGACTGTGAATATACGCAATCGGCACGAGTGACAGCGGCCTCAGTACTTTGTCCCTCCACATCCGAGCGGGTAACGGTGAGCGAACCGAACCGATGCTCGACGTGTCATAAACGTACGCGACCTGCAAGAGGATTCAGTTGTCGGTGAGTGACTTGCCGTTAATACTTGTCCTCTTTTCCGCGTATCACGCACCCAATTACATAACCGAGCTCAGTTACATTGCCAGTAAGACTCCTAAAACTTGTGACAATCGGCCATAACCCAACCATACAGTGCCATATTGTTGACGAAGGGTCCATGTTAATAGTGAGGCTATGTGGTACATTTCGCTTGATGGGCTACTCAATCGAGGAGAAATCAGAACGGAAGCCTGAGCGGCACTAAGCGATTTCAGTTTACTGGGAAAACAGCACCTTTCTATAGAGTAACAACAGTATTTACGACTGCTATTAAGCGAAAGGCGTTCTCGCATTTTGATTGACCGGTTTGTTGCTGTGTTTTTCAACGACCCTGTGTCTAGCAGCTCGGTCGTTCGAGGCAAATATGCGTTCAACAGCAGCCAATCGCTGTCTATGATTGGTTGGTGCCATTCTGACCGTAATTCCGTCCGTAGCAGCTTGTGTGCGAACACTGGTTGAACCTTCTCCAATCGAGAAACCGCCCCAATCCCAACTCAGTACATCATCATCATCATCATAGACAGCAATACATCAGTGGTTCACACCAATGCTTAACTGCCACACAACCATGAAGGAAAAGCAATCCCTATATAGAAAGAGAGAAGGAAAAAGAAGGGGACGGGAAGGGACCTAACTACTGAAAAAGACTACGTCCCTATTCAGACATTCAGCATCAAGGTGCCTACACCTTGCAAACAACACAACCGAGCTGCAAGTGAGAGTAAGGCGTCATCAGCGAGACAGCTTCCTTACGGCTTTCACTGCC
>QNGE01001072.1:101650-154360 GCA_008508345.1 Paragonimus westermani
ACAGATTGGGAATAACACAACGTTTCGAGCAAGTTGTAATACTCTACGTTTCAACCACCTCGGGTGGCCTTCCTGAGGAACAACGTAGGTTTTGATCAAGATCGAGTGATTCACAAGGGTCTAGCTTCCTATGCGGAGCGGTGCTGTGCTGAAGCTCTCACCATTTACACACAGCACGCTTATGTTAATCGCAATGATAGCAAACCCCTGTCTGCAGTGTGGCGTGGATGGATAAACAGCACCAGACACGGACGCGTCTTATCTACATCTGTCTCACCCCCACTTAGTGGGCAAAGGATTAGACCAATCCGGTCAGATGCACCACAAATTGACCTAACCACGGCAAATCCCATGTGATCTCTGTTCCTTTGTCAATGTGATTTCGATTACAACACTCCTGAGGAAGGCCACTCGAGGTGGTTGAAACGTAGAGTATTACAACTTGGTCGTAACGTTGTGTTATTCCCAATCTGTTTATCCAATCGGCTGAATTGCTTCTTTTGTTGAGGGTTTAGTAGCAAAGTGGTGCTGTGAATTGGAGCACCAGACATCGTACGGGCATTTGGGGGTGGGGGGGTCGGGCTGCGGTTTGGAGATAATCCTGGCTGAGCGTAGTACAAAATACATCGTAAGCTATTGTGATATCGCTGAACGTGAATACAGTTTATTTGGTTGCTGACCGAAGAATGTGCTACGTTAAGAGAGCATTACTCGGGCACGAAATCTTGGTCAGTTTCACTGTCTCTAACCCTGAGAAGTCACTGGACAATCTCCCTGTGTGATAGTCTGGACGACGATGCCGCTCACCAGGTCGCTACAGTTACGCAGGGTGGATTTTCGTACTCGCAGCAAGTATCTCTACAATAGTACGTTCTTTATGTCACTCACTTTTGAAGAGGTCGGAAATATACATTAACACACTTCGGCCACTACGACCGTTCTACCAGATGATCAGCGTGGGCCTTGAACGCCAGTCGTCTTGATCGCCTACTCTGACATGCACATTCGTGCTTTTTTCATACCGCTCCTATCCACAATTCATGCTGTTTGACTGAGCTGGTGAATGACTATGTAGGACCCTGTCACTCGTCGACTATTCTCTATACAGTTCGGTTAGTGTATGGATTGCCTGTAAACTGTGGGCCGGGGCACATCTATGATCGTTACCTGACGACTGCTCTGATTACAGTTGATGTGAGAATTGCCACTTGTTGCACTACACTGATCCGGTGTCATACCTACCAGAACTTTTGTCATGGCATCTAATTCGCAGCCAATCTCCATTCCGGGACAATCCCATATTCATATCAATTGAAAAGGTTTGAATGCAGTGGTGGAGTACCCTTAATGACCAATGAGACGTTTCCTCCGATCGCATTCTTTGCATTGAAGAAGGGACCTTTCAAATTCCGGGTTACATTTTAGGGACTGGAGGACAAAACAGTCTGATGCTCTCGATCTGCACTCCGAGCATGCGACACTCGACGCTTTGCACAAACTTGCACTCACCGAAATGTTCAGCATTGATCAACTTGAGGGGCAATCTTCAGAACCTCTGAACTACTGTCATATTCGATCGGCTTAACTGTGCAAATGTTTCACCATTTTCGAAAATAGAGTCGACGTTGCCGACAGAAAAATTGCTGACCACTGTAACGGTGTGAGACACCAATGAGAGAACCACCTATCAGAATATTAGTTCAACGTTATCACAGGGTAGTGCACGGGTTATCGCGGATTACCTAGCGGATGAAAGGCTTCGAATCACAGCTCAAAAATTACTAGTTCTTAGCTCGTCTTGACGGGCTTGTGTATCCGTTGAGTCAAAAACCGACGAAGTCAGTCAGAATAAAGCCGGTGGTTACCATACCATCAAGTCTGTTGGGGTAGTTAGTGTAAAAGTCTATAACTCGGAGTGGACTGTCCAGTTTATCCGGACTACATGTGGTCGCGCAGTATCAATGTAAATTTTTCAACAAATGGGTTGATAAAACTGGTTCTTTTAACTCAAAGGATCCTGGCTGAAACATGCATTTATCCATCTGTTCTGCTTGATGAGCACAAATGAGAGTTGAAGAGATCAATATGCGGCTATGGTACACACACCGTAGATACAGCAGGAGACAGTGGATTCCTCAAGAGAAGAAATCACAACAAACATGCAACAGAAAGGAAGGGCCTGTACGAACCCAAAGATTCCAGTTGACCATGATCATAATCTGCCCAGACAAACAACAAAATCCTAAGTTGAGTAAATCCCGGGCTACTCGTCTGTAATCGAAAATATCGCCTACCAGATTTATTAGGGTTAGAGATTTCCACCTGTCTTGGAAGCCATAACCGCAAAGTTATCGTTCGGTTGCCGTGTATCCCGTTGAGACGATCGGGCAACCTGAGTATTACTCATGAGAGAAAGTGTCTGAGTGACCACATATGATGATTCAATCGTGTCTGATGTTAGGTCAGTGATGCAGCGGTCAACACGGTTACCTCATGAAAGCGTGGTCGGAGTTTCACTGCTAGTTGTGACAAGGATGTGCACTACTGACGGGCAATAATAAGAGTGAACCTCGGGTCTAGTGCTTAGTTTCGAAAGGTGTTGACTGAAATGTTTATGAGAATACGACAGCTGCGATAGAATATGAGTGCTGTTTAACTTGAACTCCATCCAGCTCCCGACTAATTATCAACGTGTCTTAGCCAACGAAACTGGTTGGGTGTCGGCATAGTTTCGACTCTATCCTTGTTCGATCACCGAAGTATCCCAGTGTTCGGAACCATGTCTAAACACCGAATACCCAAAATGCCTCCTAGACATTGCAAATGGAAACGGCTCAGATGGCGCACGCTTCGCTAATATACTGTCCAAGTTTCACTGCTGCATGGCAATGTGGACAGCATCGTTGAACAGTAGACAAACAAGTTGTGATGCTTCCAGACACGTCTTTTAACATGTCCGAAAGCGGCACTAACCTTCTTCCCGCGAACTTTCAACTCGCGACACACGGACAGATCTGTCGACATATGACTCCCAGTAGCAGAGGTTTGTGTAGCTATCCACGATATCTCAATTGATGCGGATTTCAGGTGGGGACATAGCACCTCCATTCAGAGAAGGTTGAAGGAAAGAAAATGTCTTGCCTGTGTTGATATCCAATTCAAGCTTGGATGCTGCGGTCGCGAAAGCGATGGTCAATCGTCGTAGTTAGTTTCTTGTGTGTCTAAACAGTACGCTTTCATCTGTGAATAGAAGTATACACATGGTTGAGGTACGCAACCAGAGTGGGACGCCGAAATGTCGGATATTTGGCAAACGTCCATCCGTGTGATATTCAACCTCAACGCCATCCTCCACTTAGTCCTAAAGAGTAACGAACAGCGTCGCAATTAAGTGTAAGTATTGGATCATCGCCTTGGTTGTTTGCTCAATCGTCTGACCCAGAACCGAGAAAGAGAAGAGATACGGCAACACCGTTTATTGAAAGAATGAGTCGAAATCAGGCCAAGAAGGCCCTAAACTTATAGGAGGCTACGTTTACCATACATAGCTGATGAGACGCGAAGCAAACCCAATGAGACTATCATACCTGACAATGAGACGCAGAGTGAACCAAATGAAATGGTCGTATACGGCAATCAAGACGTCAGAACAAATAATGTTGCAGGGGTTATCAAAAAACAATCGCGGGTGAACGCAGCCCAGATAGCGCACAAGCGTTCGACCGGGCGGCTAAAATGCGATTGGCTAAGTTGAACCATACTACCACCTACGACCATACCACCGGTACTGGGTCGATCGATTAACATGGCGTGATGCATCCTGCGTGCTTCGTCAGGAAATGCTCCGCCTAACAATAAAGTAAGGTTGGGGCTAGGGCACAACCCTGCTTCACAACGCTGACAATGTCAGCTTCATCGTCAGTCGAGCTGCACAGTTGCACCTTCGCCTTCATTAACCGCATGCAGCACTCCGATTGGGTTGACGGAATTACGTGGACATCCAAAGTTTCCAATGCCTCGTGAATCACTGAATCAAAGGCCTTTGTGAACTCTATGAAGAGAGTACACAATGGCTGGTTGCATTCACGACACTACCTCTGGATCTGTCGACCAGCGAACACCATATCGATTATAGTGCGACTTGCCCAAAATCCAAACTGCTCACAGATGGAGAAAGAAGCAAAATAGCATGCCACGTTCTCTCTTTTGAAAGAATACCCTCCGTAGCTTTTCATGGCCTACTTGAATTGGCCGATGCAATTATCTGTTGACGGTTTCGAAAATCACGGATGATGAATATTAGGGCTGTCTTATGTATGTAATACTGTATGTCAATTGTTGTAGTAACGTGCTCGATCTGATGAACATGAACATGATGAACATCCAAATGTTCATAATAGCTTAAGCATCAGTTGATCAACCTAGTCGGAAATGCATTCTCAAACTGATGGCACTCAACATGACATGGTGGTCAGTTGAGTAACATGCAGGAAACAGCGAGCTGTCTTCACAACATCTAGCACAAATGAAAAAGTAAACCAACGTTGTTTGAATATACTCAAATAAGGTAAAACCACAGCTTACTTGAACAGACAAATAAATGGCGCTGGCGGGTGTCACGCTGTACAGTGTTGGTTTCAAAAACGGGTTGAGATTTTGATTCTCGTTTCCCTAAATAGTATAACATTGTGAAATTGTACTGTGTCCATTCAACCGGTGAGTTCTGAACAAAAACTCCCCTCAGGGCTCTTCAGCTGGTACATCTCATAATAATGAGACCATTCATCCACTGAACTAGTTCAGCTGTTGATGGCATTTCTATAGTATGTCGCAGAAGAAGAGAGGAGGCCAGTAGCAAAATCCACAATCCGAACCAAAGGGCAGTTATGGCTCGAGGTGGTTGATACGTTTGAATATTTGAATTTCTCTATACACACCGGTGCATAGACCAACGACCAGATGTACTAACCGAGTCGAGTGAGCTAACGAGCACAACACTGTCAAAACCATAGGCAGACTAGTTGGCTAGAGGTGGGTGGGGTACATGCATTTCAGGTCAAGTCGGTCAGTCTCATTGTCCCCTTGTATTGGACACCACGGTCGACGGACGATGACACCCAACTGATCACACACGTTTCAGCCGTTGGTTTGAAATGTGGCACTGGGCTGGGAGCCAGACAACGGCGGCGTACAACTTGGTCTGGGCAAATTTATCGTGCTGTAGCCAGATCACATTCCTGGAGCGCAAACAAGAGAACGACATGCCGGTAATCCAACGACTGAACAAAGTGTTGAACTCGCTTTTAACTATTTAGACGTGTCACACACGTTCCAGCCACTACTGCCCTTTGGTTCGGTTTGCGAATTTTGCTGTTGGCTTCTTACCTCTGGGACGTACTGTACACAGGTACACTAGTTCCTGTTTAGATACTTGAAACTAGAGCTTCCAAATGTACTTTTTGAATCAAAGTAACATATTCAGTATGCTGAATATATGAATTGTTTATTGCCGCGTCTTGAATCGCACCCCGTGACCTCTAAACTTTACAGTACGAATCACCATAAGTTTGTGTACTGCATCTGTCAAACATCTGCGTTGCTTCTGCACAATGCTGGAGTATTTTGAGTTGCTGCCCCTTCTCTATTTCTCAGTATATTTTACATCCCTGCCATGTTTTCTGATGTAACCATGTTTTTGTTAAAACACGTAGATGGGTGGTACGTCCTACTAGTCAACATCACGACTTATAATTCCTAACGCTAACAAATATCAGGATCTGTCGTTTTCACTAATCAATAACTGTTGACTCATCAGTTCTCCCACTCTCAACATGAGCGGAACACACTTCACCACGATTACGCTAGGCATGTAAGTCACTTTCTAATCAATAGCTGTATTTTCCAAACTTAAACATCTGACGTTCCATTCAGTGCAAATGAACTGATTTTGGACTCCACAGCACTTGGTTATGTACTTTGCGCATGCTCTCACTCTTTCACGTTGGCAGTACTGCTCACCCGTCATCCACACAGACTATCTCGTAACCGAATAAAAATTACAGTCTAGGCATAGTGTATACGCGTCAAGGCCGCATGTGCGCGAACACTCTCGTGGCAAGCCTCACGCTGCGTTCTGATTGGTCGCTACTTCAACGACCAACGGCTCGATGAAGAATTATCGGAATCGCTGTTCGCCACCGATCTTCTACAGGATGTTCGTCTAACTCGTTATATTCCCGTGTGTCAAGCCACGATCAACCTCATTTACCCGTGTGATGCTTGAATTTGGCACTACAAAAATAAACTATTGTCCGTAGTGTTGTCTTCTCTTAGTTAATGATGTTTTCGACCCATGGCTCAAAAGAAAGCTTAACTTCTTCGAAAAATTATAACCAGTTAGTTTGTTAAAAACGTCCTTTTGGCACCTTGCACTGACAGGTAGTTACTTCTGTGACGGGGACATTTTTGGCACCCTTCGGTGACGAGAGCTGAGCCGTGTTGCACAGCCATCGCCCCATGAAACAAGCTTTGGGTAGAATATTCTCCCGTTGACTTTGAACCATCCATTGAGTATTACTGAATATGTACCCAGACAAAATCGTCAAAAAACATACGAAGCAAGCAAAGCATATCGAATCAGTGTCACCTGCATCAAACAATGTGGTATTTTATAGTGTTAGACAAAACAGGCAATTTGCTGCACTGGGCAAACAAGCTGTTCAAAGAAGCACTACCCTGAATTGGAGCAAAACATTTCTGCCACCATGAATAAATGACTGCATTCTAATGTCTTACTCAATGATTTCAGCTAATGTAGCCGGCAAATATATGGGAAGATGGCACGAAACTCCAACGAGAGTAAATGAACACACCTCCAAACTGTTAGCAAATCGTGTGTTTCAATCGATCACGCGAAGCCATGAGTGTTCACGCAGCGCCTGTTCATCCATTATCATAAACTTCTGAAGACGACTGACCAACAGGTGGATCCCAAATCAGCACATAGTGTAATTCAGCATGGTGTGAAGTTTCGGTTTCTCAAGTTAACATAAACCCTGTTGATTGCTAAAAAAACAGCTGGAAACCTGTTACCAACATAAACCTACAATGTGTTGGAAATTATCGTGAACTTAATAAGTAACCTGGGATTGTATGCTTCCATTTTTTGCATGACTTTTGTAAGTAGCAAAGATCTAATGATGATTGTCACAGTTTGCTCGACTGGAGAGAGCATGAGAAACAGAGCCGTTTCACAGGCTACCTGTTTTCAACTCTGTTCACAAACGGGTGTGCAGCTCATGATATCCTGCATCAGGTTTCGATTGCATATTTGATGGAAAACAGTAGATGTGTACGTCGAATAATGTTGTCGAAACCCTATGTGGACAGAATCGAAAACCATGTGGATATCACAACAACGGAATTGGTTACACAAAGAAGACACGATACACTGGTGCAGGTCGACCAGATGAACATATACAAAATGATTTTGTTTATAAGACAGAAAGTACAGCAGATGTGCAAGTCGAATAATGTTGCCAAAATTTTCTGTAGACAGGACATGAGGCCAATCTTTGAGCCAGGAACGCGGATGACACAAGGGTTATTTATTCCGAAAACCAGTACATGGCTCATGCACTTCAACAAGACTACAAACAAATCCACTGATCTGGGTACGACACTGGTCCCAGAATGCCATGGCTGCCAGGGACGCCAGTGTTGAGTTCTTTCATGTACCAAGAACCATTTCATGCCCACTACACTCCAATGTTCCATTGACCATTTCAACGTCAAAATCCATGCTCTTGCCCCACTACTGAATAGAAGTGGTGTGAGTAGTATGGTGCGATCGCTCGTCCTCATTACAAAGTAAGATTTACATCAACTAAATCTCCCCCAATCGAATGTAAGGGTTTAATTCCCTTAGGTACTATACTCCCTTCTCCTCATATGCTGAAATCAGTTACTCGTCTGCGATTTTCACTCAGGCAGGAAAGTCGATCCTACATCTTCCGATTAAGTGTCAGAATTGTAATCCGCAACTGTTCACCGGACCACAGGGTCAAAATCACCGGGTCTCAGAGGATGGTTGCGTTGGAGGAACCCACTTTTCCGACCAAAACCGCCTCCTTCCTCGAGAAAATGATCATATCCAATCATAATAGGTGAAAATGTCGTGAACATTCCAGAAGTGACCTCCACTAGATTTTTACCTGTCTGGCCTTTAGTTCACTATGCTCATTGGTAGCTTAGTGATCTTAACTACTTTTTTGATGTCTGTCCTTCGGTTTTCTGGTTTGTGAATGTTGGTAGGTCACTATGCAACCCATAAACACAGTGTAATTTTCTCCTTGTCGCACACGTTATCGGAGCGGAACAAAGTTGCCTTTCACGCCCGGTTTTGGGTTCGTCTTGGGCACAATCAACGGGGACTGCCGCGTGATTTTCGGGACCAAGATTTACCGTGTTAATTACATCAAGGAGGAGAATCCAACTTCCTACCAATTGTATTATTATACCACGGACGAACCAGCGTATTAAATCAAGGGTTTACAACAGTCTGCTGGTTTACCAGCTCTCCAGAAATTGATCGATTTTTGCCTATGAAGAATACACAACATCCCTCAAACGTCCCTCAAACCCGATGACCGCGAACCTGCAATCTAACATATATTTGTTTGGACGTGAATTTTGTAGTAGCCTGCCGTGTTGATAATTTCTAGTAGGTGATATATTTTCCACCGTGACATACACAACACTGATAAGACCCTTTGAAGGTCGAAGCATTTTCCAATGGCTCTGTTGGTTTTCGTGGGGACCAGCCATCTTCACAACGACTACTGAAATTTCATTGTAAAATTCTCGCCTGTCTTTAACCTTGAATCACAGTTTGTCATTAGATATTATCGTACTGGTTGATAGGTGTTAAATTGACTTCATGTGGATTGAACGACTCATTCAGTGAAAATCAACTCAGGGTGCGTCCAGCAAACAAAGGTAGTTTGCGACTACACAGATTGAAAAATTACCACGGCTGGCCAACAGTTGATTACGCACGTCACCTGTTTGTCGTACGGTTGGATATAGGCAATGAAGCTGGATGTAGTTGGTCGCATCGGATCATGACGATGGTGATGACAATAGGCGGAGGAACTAGAGAGCTAGTACTGTTCTAGTTAGTCGAGAACGTGAACAACTCCCGGGCATTTGTTGCTTGGTTGATTCGGCGAGGATGAGGGTGGGGGTGCGGCGGGGCATGAACACAGCAAATGGGTCATTTAATTACGTAACAGTGGTCATTCGACCATCAATCTGGATGTTGAATACAATCAATAACACTCAGTTTTTATCCGCTACCGTTATCCGTCCCTGTTGATGGATACCACTTGGCCTCATTCGATCACACCAAGTTTAAAAAAACGTGCAGGCACTGAGTTTCCTCTTCATGCACATTCTTGAGTTTAGACTTTTAGATTTTCCTCGCCCGTTGAGTTACTTCCCACAACGTGGTATCCTGTTGGTTGATAGGATGGATTCAACTGATAGAAACTAGCACAGGCGTACGACTATTCACTTACTGTTCTTCTTGAAAAATGGGCTACGTCATAGTTTCTGAACAGACTCGGTCCACTTCATGAGCAATTTAATTAGTCTGTAATAAGAGCGAACTTTGTGATGTAAGGAGATACGTTCTCCAATGTAAGCTGGTGTCGCAGTGACCGACTTCTTTCTTGTTGTAACATGTTAGCTATGGTAGTACAACAGAACGTAGATTTGACGCTTTCAAAATCGAACGACTTACAGATGCTGTAGTGACAGAGATCTTCGTCGGTGTTCGTTCGTTCAACTGAACTATGCCCTTTTTTATCTCCTTGTCTGAAACCGCATACGTATATGTCTGCGTGAGAAGGTGTAGTTTGAGCAAATCGACAGTATATGCAGCTCATATTCCACAGTGTATACCTGAGGGCTACCTACGAACAATTTGACAAGTCGGGTACTGTGTAGTTTTCCGTGAGACATTATCCTACAATTGTGTAACGAATATCGTGATATTCAAAAGTAGGACCTCTGCCGAACGTTCAGTGTGTACAAATATATTCCAATAAAAAGAGACAAAATCTACACTGGCAAACCTAAACGCTAGTTTCACAAAGGCTCTTGAACACGTACAGTAGCAGTGGCTACTTTGTGGACCGCAAATCTGTGCAACACTTGGTCGACATATTCTAACAAAGATATGGTGTAAATTCTATGAAAAATCCGCAAATTTTTTGATGTGTGATTAGACGTGCGGTGAATTTTTTTCGGATTAAGAGGATTAATCTAGGAAGAGCGAAATGTGCTCTGAAAACGATAATGTCATTCTGACTAAAATGCCTAAGAGCCTCCTCTTAAGTTGTATCCATTCAACTATACCGGTCACCGTTAGATTTGTGCAAAATCCAACCCACCTGTTACATACTTTCTTGTTTAAGTTTGGCATCCACATGTTATCGTTCGTATCCGACCTCACCAAATCTGGCCCAACGTGTTCTGCTGTTAATAGAAGCTGAATTTGATTTGATGGGTGAGCGAGTCTGAATGGCCGCAAGATTCTGTCCACAGTGGATCACGAACAACGCAGAAGGTCGAAAGAGACACCGTTTGGCAAAATTGGTCTAGTGGGCGAGTTGTTTTGATGTAAGCCCCGCTGCCCTATGAGCCCGAATCTGGACTCATAAGCAAAAATGTTCATGGGGTGAAAAACACGCAAACTAGGTCATAAAAACTGGAAAGAGTTTCGTCGCAAGATGATTAGTTGAGATGGTTGAGGTTAATCATACCTTTGCGTTTTCCAGTAAATGAGATATGAAATTCCCTTTGTTTTTGAACCTCTTTTCTAACTGAAGAGCACAGATACGATACACCTGAAAATCTCTGACAACAAAAGTATATGATATACAGCTGAATTGCAATGAGGACACCTGATTTCTGACATCAACCATAAATGAACCTCAATCTATTTCATTCTAACTGTGTATTATGACGAAAGTCTCATTTGGATTAAGATAACGCAGATGATGTATTTTGGAATAGGAGAACTGATGACACAGAACATTCGTTCAAACAGTTGTCAGATTCTAATCTTTGTATGAGATCCCAGCAAGAATGGATAACAAGCTCACGGGTAGGAAATGAACAAATATTACATTCCCAAAATCAATTGAGAAAGAGAATTGTGCTCGATCCCAACTCAAACTTGGACCATCGGTGGTAATGAGCGCGTGAATAGAACGGAGAAGATAAACAACACATAACCCACGACAGTGCAACTCTTCAAAAACCGACATGTATTTCCGAAATGCACTCTCGCTCGCTTCGAATTACCGATTATGTTACTATTACAAACAATAATGACCGAACAAAAAAGCAGATTAAAACGTTGTTCACTTCAACGCACAATCTGCTGTATGTAAAACATTGCATAATTGAGTGGAATAGACCCGGGTTTGAATCGATTTGCCCTGTAGCAGCAGGTGAGATGAACATGCGTGCAACACAAAAGTACATTTTCTTAAGTCGCTAGAACTCCAATGGGGCAGTTATTGGTAAGTTGTAAGTGTACTCGTTATTTCTGATAGGTCTTAAAAATTGTGTCTGTTATACAGCTTCCACCCAGCTATCACTTGGCGTAGTCACCCAAAGGCGTAAATAGACAGAGAGAATGGATGCTAACTTATCTCTTAACAACAATTAATTGATGGTTAAACGACTTCGATTTAACACCGTTCAAGGCGCTTCCCACTCACAGACAGATACACCACATGTCCGATAAATTCCCCCGGTTGCCCAAACCTTGTGGCAACATAACAGACGTAACAGTGGTTAGCCACACAAACAATTTGTCCACAATCCAAAAGTGAGCCGGCCTTTGGTCAAACTGACCTTCACAATTCCGAACGGCATCGGCTGGATGGATGGCCTGGAATCAGAGTCAAATTAGTGTGGATCTGTCCGTGTGCATGGAGGGTCAGACCGAATGGAAATCGTCTTCTGTCTCCTCTGAACGAGACACGCAGACAGTCTACGTGACTGTGTCAAATTCGGTCTGAATGCGTATCGAACAGCATCCTGTCCTCGGTCAGACGATCCTGACGATGTGGTTGCAACAACAAACGCGTAATCGTGCGGGAGTATTATGGGACGCGCGACTGGGAGAAGATGGAGTATGCACTACGGCGTGTTCTCTCCTTCTAACGGCAACAAAACTGTGGTTGATTGTTTTGATGAACAAGAATGTTATTTCCGTGTTAGACCACACACGTGACATTGTGTGTCACAAGGTCACACGTAGTGTTGTTTACCAGCCTAGTTGTGTGTCGAATAGGGATACGTGGTTTTCAAACAAATCCCATGTGGTTAGCTCAGCTCATTTGTAAAATTATGTCTAAAATCTGACAATGATGTTAGACCTATAAAATTATGCAAGGGGACTAAAAAGATTACTTATATGCTGACTAATGAGATGATGGAATAAATGAAGACACTGTTTAGGTAGGCTCAATAAATCATTATTACTGATGAGTAGTCGGGGAATTTCTTTATTTTCAAGTTGAACATCACTCACATTTGATCGCAGCGTTCGCATTCAGAGAGACTTCCCAGCCAGCCTCTTTCGAAAAGAAGCACTAGACGCGAGTTTCGCTCTCATTAGAGCTCGTCAGTAGTGCATATCTTTGCCACGGCCGAGATTTGAACTCCGGACATTCCAATCATGAGGCAACCGTGTTAACCACTGCGCCATTGACCTCATATTAGGCACCACCGAATCATCATATCTGAACGCTCAACCACTCTCGCTTTTGAGCAATGAAAGAGACTGGCTAAAAAGTCTATCTGAATACGAACGCTGCGATCAAATGTGAGTGATGTTCAAGTTGAAAATCATCATTATCTTGCTCAACATTCTGCCATACATAACAGCTTTCAATCAATTTCGATTTATCACCCGATTGTGATTAGAGTGAACCATAGTGAATTGTTTCGACTCTGCAATGCACAAAACAAACAGCACATGTCACGTTAATCTGATTTTTATTTTGCAGGAATATTTGAAAACACGGAATACAACGTTTGATATTTACACAGACCCAAGACACTCCACGTATGAAAAACACGGGAGAAAGATAAACGAACATTTTTCGTGTTTGCCCTCAACGTTTAGTCAGATTCGCATGGCCATCATGCATGCATAACGATTCGAGCCGTGTAAGTATGGGGCATTAGTACACACACATTGAGTAGTGAGCAACGTTTCAAATCCACACTGGGATCTGTTATCAACCAAGTAAATGTGTCGGAATGAGATTGTTCTGCCGCTCACCGTGTCCGCCTGTCTTTGTTGCTTTTCCGTTCCAGTATCAACGATGCTGACGTAGTGGCTGTCTATGTCGATGTGTCGACCGTGAATAGAGTTTCCAGCACAGGTCGTTCCCCTTTCGTTTTTGTCAGTGCGGCCACTTTCGCATGGTCTAGGTTGACCTCGTGACCTGTGTCCGCGCCGTGATGCAACAGCTGTGATCTGGGGTCGGCTCGTCGTATCGCTAATTTGTGTTCGCGCACGTGCGTGCACATCTGTTTGCCTGCCTCCCCCACATTCTGTTGGTCACACCCGAGGCATGGAATCGCGTAGACCACGCCAGACTGTTCGTGTGGTTCTACATGATCCTTAGCGTCCATCAGAGCTGAACGGGTGTTGAGTTTGGCTTGTGTGATATTTGGATGTCCAGTGGTTGGAGCATCCTTTGTACTGCTTCAGATGTGCCGTGTTCTGGGTTTTGTACGTTCACATCTTGTGGACCTTCTGAGAGATGTCTTTTTATGAAGCTACTGGGGTACGCATTGGGAGCGAACAGTCTGAACACGTGTTTTTGCTCTTGTCATATACTTGTATATATATATATATATATATTCTAATTCTGTTTATGACCGCATCGGCCAAGAATATGGTTGTTTGGCAATTACTCCGCTCCCTTTTTCTGAAACTTGGGTGTCTGCAATCTTTTATCCATTCATTTCTTCAGCTTTGTCGGTGTATGGTATGATGAGTGGTCTGTTTGACTTTTCGTAGTCCAATGTGAACTTTGTTTTTCATTCTTATCTCATATGGGATGCAATAACCTGCACTCCTATACCGCAATGCTTCTTGTATTACACTTCAAAAATCTTTCTTCTTAGTTTAGATCTCGTTATTGCAGTCTCTCTCTGTTCAGTTTCCGAGAGATCAGGTTTTCCTTTCCCTACTGGCCAATCAACTGGCTAACCAGCATTGGTCGGCTAGACAGAAAGGCTCCACTGGAACACCTCCCGGTCTTATTCTTTCGGGTTTACACTGGATATGTGGTGTGTGGGTGGAACTGCAATTGGTGCTGCGCAAGCCAATTACGGTGATGGTTAAGCACAGACGTCCCTATGCTTGGGTCACCGTGACAGGCTAATCCGAATCAAATGCCGCCAACCACGATATATATATATGAATATATATATATATATATGAATATACATATATGTATACGTATATTTAAAGTAATTGAAAAAGCGGACACGCACTGGGTAGTGAACGATTTACTGTGACGTTTCAAATCCACACTAGGATCCGTTATCAAAAGGTTAAACGCGTCGGACTCCTAATAATCCTAATAATGTATGTATAATGATTTGAAGCGCGTCATGCTGCTGAGTCAGAGATTCCAGCTGAGGTCCATCAAACCATCCTGGGACACGTCCATGGAGGCAGGGCGCTGTCGGTCGGGGTGTGGGACGTGCGTACGTTAATGCGTCCACACAGTACCGGATACATCACAGTGATCATGGTGGAATTGAGCTACTACGGAGTTAGTGTCGCAGTCTTGAGTATGACAAGGCTTTCAGCCCGACATGAGCTCCGAAAAGTAGGTGCTAGGTATGTCCTCTGTTAGATAGGTTACTGGGCAGAAGAGGCTCTGGAACATGGTGTTTTGCGGTCGTTGGTAGGCGGACCGTATGGCATCATTCTTCGAATCATGTCCATGCATCTGCAACTCGATGGAGATGGGTTTGCTGAATTCCTTAATGTTTACGGTTCAACTAAATGTCATACTGATGATACAAAACGACAAGTTCTATGACGGGCTGTCTGTCACAATTCGTTGAACACTGGTGTTCATGTTCTAGATTCTTTTATCGCTGGTTTGAGACTCACTCACCATCCTGACGGGGATGGAACCTCATGATGCCTGTGAAGTCAATGAGATCAGTGATCACCGGCTCCACCTGTTTAGTACACATGAGTTGGTTATAACATCCATTCGACCTCACCTGTATCCAAGCCGTATCACAATGTGGACTCATCTACGAGGTCACTGCCATTTGTTTGGTTGCGTGACCGTGCGATGATACGACGTACGCGAAATACGTATCACGTGACTGTTGCTTGGGGCCAAATGTAGAACGAACCATAGATCGCTTCAGACCACGTTGTTTATCCAAAGGTAAAAACCTGTTTATTGTAGATCAACGGGACAAGACGATGAGTGGGTGTTATCGGATTGGTTAATTCGGAAGCGAAGAAAAGTATACACGTAGTTACTGTTTGTCGGAAAGACACTCCGGTATCCAACATTTCTCACGGTATGTGGCAACATTTCACAGAGCAGATCACGACAGTAGCCGCAGGAAACCTGGTGTGTCAGACACCCCCGGGTTTTTTCGACGAAAATATTGCAGGTGAAGAATGAAGCGGTTACTGTTTCCATCGTTTCCAGGCAATGAGAACAACGGGACCCCATTCTGTAGTGCCCGCCCTTGACTCAGGGAACGGCTTCATGGAATCAAGGTTGACTAGTAATAAGAAGCTTTGATGACCTCCGACAATGACATGAAATAACTTTTTTGAATACCCGTCTAGTCTACTAAATTGATGGTGGACAGAGCCTCCAGCGTCTGGTGTACACAACTGGAGAACACGAAAACCTACTAATTCGCCGAAAACTACTATCAAAGCGCCCGTGACTTTGTACAAGTGTGAATGACTGTTGAACAACGGCAGAACAGAAAAACACAGGAAGGTATATTGTCTCAAGAACTTTTCAAGGATGACAGCCCAGTTCTGAAACGTTCTTCGTTTCAGTCAGTTCACTTCACCTGGGAACAGGGTACAATCCTACAGAAGTTTAAATATGTTCTCATTCTGTATTGATTTAAAGGTAACGGAAGCAAGCTCAAAACTAAGAGTTGTAGGGGAGCTATGGATTTCTGAACTGTCATAGGAGGCTACCACTGAATTTTGATAGCCAGTTTTACAGAGTAATAATATGAATTCCAGACGAGTAATTAGTACTATTGCTCAAATATTCGCCACTCACCAGCTCCAAAAAGTCGCCGTGTACACAGCGAACCACTCTATACCTGTTGTGGATATTACGTCAAGGCGTTCAGTTCCGTGTTCCGTAGATTGTTGTAAGATCGTCAGCTTACTCAGCAATGTTGCATGCAGATATGAAGACGAATGTACAGTCGTGTGGATTTGCACCTAAAGCTTTCGATTATGTCAAAAGCATGAGGCCAGGATGCGCCTTGACTTTATTTGACTGTGGTGTTAACAGTCGTTCTTCAGGACTGTGATGATGGTGTACAAGTTAACTAATACACGAGTGATCGTTTGCTGAATATCCAACGTCTCGGTGCGCTACGCTTGTTACAAAATTCGACCACGCCTATACCGATTTTCGCAGATGATAATGCACTGTTTTCACACACTGAAGAAGAACCACAGTGATCAGTCACGGATTTCCTGGACTCACTATCCGGATATCAACATGGATAAGGTACTTCCTTCCTTATACCCTTCCCCTAGTAGCAGTAATATGCGTACACCTGAAGTCGGCATCAAGGGAGACAGTGAAGACATCCGAGGAGAATTCTGCTACTTGGTTAGCAGCGTGTTGGCAGATCTGTCTGTGGAATGTCATTTGCAAGGTCGCGTAGCGAATGTTAACATTGTGCTTTGGGATAACTTGAGAAACATGCCTGGAAAAACTAAAACCTGAAGGTTCATACAGTCTTGACTGTCCGCAAATCTACAGCATCGTCTATTTTGTTGCACGGCAGTGAAAAGTGGATGATGTGTCAGCGGAATGCGTAGTATCTGACACACGTTTGTCTGTAACCTCTGAGACGCACCTTAGGTATTCGGTAGTTAGAAATGGCTCCGAACACAGGTATTTCGTCGAGCAGGTTTTGATTGGAGTGAACCAATGCTGTGGTTCAACCAACTCTATTGATTAAGGTAAATCCGTTGGATGACTGACGAACAGATACTGAAGCAGCTGCTCTACGAGCAGGTGAAATCAGGTGAGCGAAATCCTGGCGGTAGAAAAGGGAGATATTGTGATGTTCAAGTAAGTCTTTTGCGTTGTACTATAAACCACACATAATAGAAGGACGAGGGCTCGAGCAGGAACGCCTGGAGGAGTGCTATCCCGTCAGACGTCCGAGAACTCAATGAGCGGCAGATGCGCGGCCTTGCACTGAAGCGTATTATACGTAAGGAAATTGTAGGCGCTGTAGGTCGTGTTGCTGTTAACGTGACCATATGGCACAATGATGACTGTGACCCCGGATTTGATGGCCTTCTTGGAATTGCTGGTCATCACAGTGTACACAATCAACTGTCAACGAAATGAAGGCGAGTGTGTTAGTTCCGACTCAGCCGGCATTCCTACTACCACGGTTTAGGGATTGGGCTTTGAGGTGACTCATTCCATTTGTTTTCTTTTGGTCACTTTCTATTGACTGTGATCAGAATGAACGGAAGTTGAAATGGAGTTGACGATTTTTTGGATTTCCGTTCTGCAGTTTGTTTTATTAAGTTCTCAATTTGTATACGTTCATTTAGCGTATTAGGTGACGTGTGAACTGACTGCTATCTCATCAGGCCACCTGAACCTAAACAATATTGTATTTCTGGTGAATTCAGCACTTTCTTAGCTTGTTTTCGGAAGCCAGAAACAGTGAATGCAGAAAACGGATCGCATAGGCTGCTATCAGAGTTCACTCAAATTGACACACATTATATGACTTATCGCAAATAAGACCGGAGATTCCGTTAGTGGTGGCACTCTGTGATTTGTGTGCTTTTTCGAAAAGTTGGAGCATGGTGGACCTCTGCCGTTTTTTCTTCAGGTTTATCGGTGCAATCTGTACTGAGTTTTCGGCAAGGCTTCACAATGCATATTTGAATCAGCGTTTATCTTTCAATTCAATCCGATATAGAATGTACCAATATAAGTAACCGAAATCAACCTCTTCTCGCCTTGAATTTTCAAGGTCATTTTGTCTAGATCCGATCTTACTGTTGAGTGTACCCTATTCTTGTTACTAGTAAGTAAGGAAGCCACTTTTAGACTAGACCATCATATGGTTAACATGTGTCGATCGAGTGGACTACAAAGACTGTCACTTTCAGGTCTTTCGGTCCTATGTAGTGAGGAAGTCACTTATGGTGACCTATTTCCCAAAGCATCATTTTGCCTCCAATCATGATGACAAATTAATGCCATAGTGGATATCGTCAATCATGACTGACAGCTGATACGCCACATTCGAAAGCTTTCGTCATGATGGTTTAACATAAATCTCGATTTATTTCTGCGGGCGATTCCACTCGACATAACACTGCGTCACATGTAGCCATCAACCATTGAATCCACTCTCATTATCTGGTATCTTTCCTCCAGAATCGTTAAAAACATGAGTTTGAGCAAGAGAGTTGGAACAGTTATTCCGTATTGGCTCAGTAGTACCAAAGTTACGACAGCACGAATCTTTTTATATCACCCAATAAGGGGTTCGAGTGGATAAATCGTCGGTGGGTTAGGAGAGGTCACTAAGTTCAGGGCAGGACCAGGTACATGAACAACTGATTTTGAACGCACAAGGCCACCTTCAGTCGATCGAAGATACCTAGAACCAGGAGATCCTCCATCACTAGAGTAGAGGAACATTGTTCCGAAAGGGCGCAGTAGTCCGTGTTACTGGAGCATGGCGGTGTCGCAAACAACCGGTGTCCGCAACTCCTAGTCTCCTCCTGATCACTGGTCCCGTTATACACCTAGCTTGCGCATTCGAAATTTTATTACGCCATTTAAATCCGAGATGTTTACGGTCTGGTGGGACGGTCGCAATCAGTCGACTGAAGCTTGCTTTGTATGTTCTGAAACACATGTTCCTGGTCTTGACATTGCCCCGGACCTAGTGATCTGTCCTAACTGTAAGGCGCAACCGAAACCAGCGAGCGCACACGGATTGAATTTGAGTTGTGTAATGGGGCTTGCTGCTGTGTTGTCGGTGCCGTTTTGGTTTGCGTTTGTGTAAGTAGTGTGCATGGCTTACTGGGCCTTCGGCTTGTAGAAACATTCTTGGTTTGCCACGTATTCCAACTATTTTGCTGTTTATTTTGACCGTTGACACTATTGACATTGTTTGGTTGCATGTCTGGGTTTTCTCGTAGGTTCGACCGCCCAAGGTCACAGTTACAATTACACTTGCACCTTCCGGACGCTAGCTACTGGTCTGTTGCGCTTTGCTTCTGTTGTGTCTTGCTTACAGCTCGCTTTCCCGGTCTCTTTGCAATAAACGTCGTTGTCCTATAATCAGTTTTTCTGATTTAATTATTGTGGAGAATAGGCATGATTCTAGACAGAAACGTACCAGTCCTCTACAATTTGGTGAGCCCGATTATTAATCCATTCTTTTCAGCAATTTTTTTTCCGGTTCACTGCAGCAAATTATTTTAACCCGAAACCTCTTAATTGCGGTAAACCGTTTTCAATTTTGGGAGTTTACCTAATTTTATTCGTTCATATATATATACGTAAATTTCCGTTGATTCTTTTAGAGTATATATATACATTAAGTTTTGCCTTATTTTTGCAATGGACCCTGAACAGAAGCCGACAGTCGGAGCAGTCACAATTACTGTTCCCCAGTTCCTAGATATGGAACCCGCTTTGTGGTTCATGTACTTAGAGGCGGAGTTCTGCAATCAGCGCGTTACGACAGATCAGGCTAAATTTAGCCAACTCTTGGCCAGGCTTCCCAAGGATGTCACGATGCAAGTGCGTGACCTCCTGCTGAATTTACCCGCCGAACGTAGATATGAAGCCCTTAAGGAAGCCGTCATCAAACGGGTCACGCCTTCTGATAGATCTCGACTACAACAGCTCTTTAGGGATCTGCAACTGGGAGATAAGCGACCGTCTGATTTGTTGCTTCAAATGCAACAGTTGCTGGGCCCCTCATCCATGGATGAGACACTCCTCAAGGAGTTGTGGATGCAACGCCTTCCGGTTAACACGCAGGCTATTCTCACAGCAGCCAAGTCCCCGTCCTTGTTGGACGCAGCACAACTCGCTGATGAGATTCAGGATCGTTTTTGCACTGTCTCCCCTGTCTCCGTTACAGCAGTGACGAATCGTACTGAAAAGGGTCCCGAGACCCCAAACTTTTCACCTCCACAGCTTTCATCTCGTCCGCCACCCGATGATTGGCGCACGGTTTGGGCAGAGATAGCAGCTCTTCGGCGAGATTTCGCCCGCCTCAAGACACGATCCCCTTCGCGTCGACGTCGGAGTAAGTCTCCGCGTAAATCTCAGGCATTTGGCGAATTGTGCTGGTACCACAACAAGTTCGGCAACCGGGCGAAGCGTTGTGTCGCCCCTTGTAAATACTTCAACCAGGGAAACTCCCAAGCCGGCCCGTAATGGCGACAAACGCGGCCGGCACCCTCCCTAACAGTCGCCTCTTTCACATTAAGGATTCAAGCACGGGAATCACGTTCCTGGTTGATACCGGGGCGGAAGTCAGCGTGATTCCTCCAAGATCCGGCGAGGCGACCCCCTCTTATCTACCGATGCTTCGTGCTGCTAACGGCACACCCATTCCCACCTATGGTCAACGCTCACTCACGCTTGACCTAGGCCTCCGGCGAACATTTCGCTGGGTTTTCACAGTTGCAGCCGTACCTTTCGCTATTTTGGGAATTGATTTTCTTCAGCATTTCGACCTCGTGGTCGATACGCGAAGACGGAAACTGGTCGATTCCCGTACAAAAATTAGCATCAGCGGCACCCAGGCATACTCAGAGGCCATCAGTCCTCTTATTCTTCAGCCTGAAATCCCTCAGCCTTACGCATCCTTATTCTTAGATTTCCCACAGCTCGTTCGATCCGCGAACGAACCTCTTCCAGTCACCTCAACTTGCACTCATCACATTAGAACTAAAGGACCACCAGTCTCCTGTAGACCAAGACGTCTGGCCCCGGACAAACTTAAAATAGCTAGGGCGGAGTTTGAACACATGCTCGAACTAGGAATAATCCGCCCTTCTAAAAGTCCATGGGCTTCCCCACTCCATATGGTTCCCAAGAAGTCAGGTGATTGGCGCCCTTGTGGCGATTACCGTGGCCTCAACAAGGTCACAATCCCTGATAGGTATCCTATCCCGCACATCCAGGATCTGACAGCCTGTCTTTCTGGTAAAACTTTGTTCAGTAAGATTGATCTGGTCCGCGCTTACCACCAGATCCCAGTAGAGGAGGCGGATATCCCCAAAACGGCCGTCATCACGCCTTTTGGCCTGTTCGAATTCCTTCGAATGCCATTTGGCCTTACAAACGCTGCACAAACCTTCCAGCGTTTTATCCACGAAGTATGCAGAGGCCTGGATTTCGTCTACCCCTACTTAGACGACATATTGGTGGCCAGTTCTTCCGAAGAAGAACATGTGCAACATCTACGTTCCTTGTTTGCCAGGTTAGCCCAACACGGGGTAACCGTCAATCCAGCTAAGTGCGAACTTGGAAAGGATAGCATAGAATTTTTAGGCCACATTATTTCACCTTCTGGCATCCAAGTTCTACCAGCAAAGGTAGGTGCTGTCAATGATTTTCCTGAGCCTACATCTTTTAGACAGCTTCGTCGTTTTACCGGTTTAGTTAATTACTACCGGCGTTTTATCCCTCATTGTGCGCAACTTCTGCAACCCCTCACGGACCTACTCCGAGGCGGTACACGTAAATTCAATTTTACGGACGCAGCACGCACTGCTTTTGTAGAGCTTAAAAAAGCTCTATCCAATGTTGCTCTTTTAGCCCACCCAAACCCTCAAGCCCCGCTTTCGCTTTTTACTGATGCTTCAAGTGTAGCTGTCGGTGCCGTATTGCAACAGTTTGTTGATGACAAGTGGCAACCCTTAGGTTTCTTCTCCAAACGTTTGTTACCAGCCGAATCCCGGTATAGCACGTTTGGAAGAGAACTACTCGCTATATACCTGGGTATACGCCATTTCCGTCATGCATTGGAAGGTCGCCTCTTCACTGTGTTTACTGATCACAAGCCCTTGGTGTATGCACTGGGATCTTCATCAGACAGGTACTCCCCCAGGGAGATCAGACACCTGGACTATGTTTCGCAGTTTACCTGCGACATACGGCATGTTTCAGGTGCCCTCAACCCTGTCGCCGACGCTCTCTCACGCGTCCACGCCACCCTAGTCACACCTGCTTCCGTTGACCTTAGCGACCTAGCTGCAGCCCAGGCGCGAGAGCCTGATTTTCAAGCTTCCTTGCAACGCTACTCCTTAAAGCTGCGCACCATTCCGCTGCCTAATGCAGATGGAACTATTCTTTGCGATATGACTACAGGTATTCCAAGACCTGTAGTGCCACTAGCATACAGGCGTGCTATCTTCAACCAGCTTCATAATCTCTCGCACCCTGGTATTCGAGCTACAGTTAAGCTAGTAACGGATCGGTTTGTTTGGCCTAAAGTCAGCTCGGACGTTCGTAGTTGGGCACGCGCTTGCCTGCAATGCCAACGTTCCAAGGTGCATAAGCACACACGAAGCCCAATTTCTTCATTCGGTCTCCCAGATGCCAGGTTTTCGCACATTCACTTGGATTTAGTTGGACCCCTGCCACCTTCACGTGGCTACGTCTACATCCTAACCTGTGTTGACCGATTTTCAAGATGGCCGGATGCCATCCCACTTAGGAATTGCTCCTCCGAGGCTGTCGTGAACGCCTTCTTGGAACGTTGGGTGGCCAATTACGGATGCCCTACAACCATTACGACGGACCGCGGTTCGCATTTCGAATGCTCAACATTCGAAGCTATGACGAACTTTCTTGGATGCCGGCACATTCGCACCACGGCATACCATCCGTCCTCGAATGGTTTAGTGGAACGTTTCCATAGGCAGCTTAAAGCTTCACTTTGTGCCACCACTAGTCAGGTATGGAGCGAAGTACTCCCTTTAGTACTTTTAGGTATCAGAAACACGCTGAAGGCCGACCTCCAAAGCACACCAGCAGAACTTCTTTATGGCTGTACGCTGCGTTTGCCCGGTGAATTTGTTTCACCCCCTCCTCCAACTTCTTCCCTTCCTTCGAACTTTGCTTCGACACTGTCGCAATACATGCGACAAATTCAGCCCACACCTCCTCGTGAACAGAACAGGCCAGTGCACATGCACAAGGATTTGGCCACTTGTTCACATGTACTCGTCCGTTGCGACGAAGTACGCAAGCCACTGCAGCCTCCTTACTCGGGCCCCTTCAAGGTGCTTCGGCGAACACCCAAGCACTTCACAATCGATCGTAATGGTCGTTGCGACACCGTCTCCATCGATCGCCTTAAGGTCGCGTATGTAGATGACGATATCACCCGAGTCCTTTCGCAGCCATCCGTGGCAACGCCCACCCCCACACCGCCCTCTTCACCAGTTGCCTCCACGCCACCTGCCCCACGTCAAACGCGATCAGGACGTCACGTCCACTTCCCAGCCCGTTTTGTAGACATTGTTTATTATACATAGTATTTTTTTTCCTCCAGTAACCTCATTTCAGAGATAAAGAAGCAAAAATCGCAAATCAAAAAACGACAAAAGAAAACATTTTGTAGAGCAATACTTGACGTGCAGCAAACACTAGAAGGTTACATGGTGAGCCTGTACATAATTTTTGCTCGCCAGATACTTATTTTCTTTCTATATTACAGGTGACGCGCAGAGCACGGTGGGGGGAGAGCACACTCCCGTCTGTCGTTGCAGCAGTGGGGAAAGCCTACCTCCCATCTTTTTCTCCTCGAGTTTTGGTGGGTTGGGTAGCCCGCTCCGACAGCACCACCTTAGGGACGCATGGACAATTCCGGATATTGCAAGCAGACCGACCCCTCTTCACCGTTATCAACCTTCTTCAACGTGGCTGTTCTTGAATACGCTGACCCCACCCCCACTCAACCTGCGGTACCTTCGATGTCATTAGCTCCATTTTCCTTTGCTTTTGTCGAAGGCCTTCAAGTGTGAAGCCTTCTAGGGGGAGACGTCTGTACAGACATTCTTGGTTTGCCACGTATTCCAACAATTTTGCTGTTTATTTTGACCGTTGACACTATTGATATTGTTTGGTTGCATGTCTGGGTTTTCTCGTAGGTTCGACCGCCCAAGGTCACAGTCACAATTACACTTGCACCTTCCGGACGCTAGCTACTGGTCTGTTGCGCTTTGCTTCTGTTGTGTCTTGCTTACAGCTCGCTTTCCCGGTCTCTTTGCAATAAACGTCGTTGTCCTATAATCAGTTTTTCTGATTTAATTATTGTGGAGAATAGGCATGATTCTAGACAGAAACGTACCAGTCCTCTACAGGCTCATGCTTGTTCGTATTGTTTCTCTTTTCAGGACTACTATTCGAACCACTACTTCGGAAGATCGCTGTTCACCGGTGCCCCCATATTGCTCCAGATTGGGGCCACAAGTAGTAGGGACAGTCAGAGCGGAAGCGGCTGGTCAGCATGTTACACTAACCCACCGACTGTCTATCCAATCCACCGTTCAGATTATTTGACATAAAGAAAACCGATTCATATTGTAACTCTGGGATTGTTGAGTCAGTACAAAATGTGTGCACCTACTACTCTCCGTACTTTAAGTGTTTTGTTCAAATTTTGGAAGAGAATTTATTGTTACAAATATACGAATCACCTAAATCGAATCCGTATTTTGGTTAAACGTTGTTTGTACCGTGGGTAAGGATACCGAGAGCTTGTTTGGTTTATCTGACAAACAAAGTGATCCATATTTATTGTCACGTGGCCAAAACCGAAATCCAGTAATCAAAGGGAAACGGATGACGCACACAACGCGAACAAGATTTGGGAAAGAAGACCGTAACTCTCCGAGACAGGTGGAAATGTATTTCCCTATCTATAGACAGACTGGAAGCCATTTATGCCACTAGCTTTCCCAGTCAAGATTCGGATTGCTAACGTTCAAAATGGCACTGTCCGTCGCCAGATTCTACGTTTTCCCACTGTTATTCCGTCGTCGTGATTCGGATCACTTCGACAGGTGACCACAACGCTCGACATTCCCTGACCCCACGTCGATGAGGTTCGTGGCGAGTCTCTGCAAGAAGGCAGGTGAATTTGCGCAAAAACTCAGTTTACTATCAAGTTGAACATACTTTACTCAGTGTACAAGCAGACCGGAGTAAACGGACTCAAATCAGTGTGCTGGGAAAACGAAGGCAAACCTTGAGTCATTCGGCACCTAGTGTTCGTCAGAAAGGAATATATACTTAACGGTATTCAATGGGTCCATGCAGAAACTTCCATCAGTCTTCTCCAATTTCATGTCAACATGGTCAAAAGCTTGTAATGTGAACGAGGCTTATTGAAACACGAATTGCCAGGACTTTCTTTTCGCATAATCACTTCCAAATTGGCATATTCCTATCTTCAAATGCTGCGGCAGAATGTTGTATCAACGTTGCTGCCAATTGGAGTGATTGAATACGTTCAGTTACGACTGGACACTGGATGTAGGAGAATATCTGGATGAAACATTACGGGAGAGATGGATCGGTCGCGACGGTCTAGGGAAGTGGCCCTCACGATTGCTAGATGTTATTCTGTCGGATTTCTTTCTTGGGGTGAGGGGCTAACTCAAACAAAAGGTTTACAGGAAACGTCAAAAACACTGGATGGGCTCAAAATGGCCCTAATCTCGTGATGCAATGTAATCTCTGACATCACTTTACAACATGCGCTATAATCATTCCAAAAGAATATTTACGTGTAAATCCACAGAAAACGTTTTTAGCTATCCTTGTGGATTCTTGTTTTATCTATCGGTGTTTTGTTTCTATTCTGCCTTTGCGTGACGACGATGTTGACCTGTTAATCAGACAGCATATATCTAGCCGTAGTTGGCAGATCCGTATAGGTAATAAGTTCTATCCGCTCTGAATGAAGTACGAAATCTCAGCAACCACACTACAGATTACTGTATCAGTAAGGTATGGTTTTGGTTCATGTATAGCGGAATACTGCGGTGTGGATACTTCAATGAACGACCCATTTAGTTATTATGTTCGCAGATACGGGCTAACCAGACGCAATGTATAAAAAACCCGCTTCAAGGAATGCACAACGGGTCTCGTATAATGCTGTAAAAACCACGGACAAGCACACATCACGAAGATGTAGCTAGTTCTAGCAAAGTGTATCCAATAATTTTTACACGCTTATTTAGAATGGATAAAATGTCTCACTATCGGTAGTTGCTTCTCAATAAAATACATAGCGTTCTCTTAATCCTGGTCCACTAGTGTGATCTGATTCCACCATGATATTTGGTCCAATCCAATTTACATATGACATTTTTCAAGACAATGCGGATTTCCACAGAACATAGTTTTACAATCTGGATAACGTTTTTGAACGAGTTTTCCACGCCGACCTCGATAACGCAGCCATTCGCTGCTGGTATGAGGTGGAACGACGTGGTTCACTACAAAGGTAACAAAACTGAAACATGCTAAACAACGCTTACCGCTGTGGTAGTACGGCTATAGAACATCATGTCAAATTTCACAAATGGCGCGGTAAGCTTAAAAACAGCATGACGTGCTTCAGAGTACATGGGAAAATTATTGGTTTCCCATCACTATTACTAATTTGTAAATCGGTCTCGTTCACGAATCTAGCTTTTTGGTATCCGTCGTTTGATGGAAAACTTATCACTATAGCACAATCCGTTAGGGAAATATCGTAAGTCTACATAAACTTGGACTTATTCATGTGTGTCACCTCCCAGCTCTGCATCGTCTTTCAAACGCCGAGACATTTGGTGAGAGGTCTATACTCAACAAGTCGTGGGCCCTATTGACCAAAACACTGGGACGATGATGTCAAGTGACTTGGTCTGAAATACGCATACATCCCAGCATCAGCTGTGGTTACAGTGTGATGAGGGCCTACACTGATCCGGCCGGATTGTGAGGTCTGTAGTTTTGGTTAAACCCTTGGGTTCCACATTTTGTATCTGCCTTCACACTTGCGGGAAGATCGATGTATACGTAGGATGGAATGCTGGGCTTGATAAAATCTGTTGGTAATACGGGGTCAGACCACTGTTGCCTCAAGTATGCAATTAATCAAAAGCCGGATGTTTCGGCTTAAGAGCGGATGCAACACCGAGTGAACTTGAAAAAGACAAGATCTCAACTTAACGGCAAATGAGGTTGCGCTTGTGATGGATCACTGAAAGACGTCGGAAACTAAGGTGTGTACAGCCGGACAGACCCATCATCTGAGGTATAGGACACAAAAATGGGGGACAACCACCAATTTTGTCTGGATGAGACTCTACCAGCTGGTGTATGGTACAATAACGAGCATATCTGGGCATTTCCGTAAGGATCACACAGGGAACGACGCGACCATTTACGAGAGATGCACTAATCATACCGGCCATAGTTCCCTCCTGTTGGTCAGTAATCAAAATTGCGCTGAACAACTTAAATGCTTTCTGTGATTCCAAATTGAACAGTCCTTATTGTGGGGCCATCGAGTGAAGTTAACAAGACATCTATTGTGCATCTTGTCGCGACGATCGGGCAATCTGAGCGTCAATCAAAAGCGAAGGTGGTTGTGCGTTTGGACACAACAAATCAGTCTTGCTTAATGTGAGATCAATTGTGTCATGGTCAACGCAGTTGTCTAATGAAAGGTTGGCCAGAGTTCTAGTCCAGACCGTGACAAAAATGTACGGTACTGTCTAGCTTCAACTCCAATGAAACTCATGTCTAGTACTTCTTTTCGAAGGGGACAGTCTTAAGTGTCCGGGGAAATGTAAACGTTGTAATCAGTTGTAGATGATGTTCAATCGGTATCAAACAAAGTCCCCAGAATACATTCCACTCTATTTTGAGACCTTCTTTTGCTTTCACCATTCCTAATGTAAACCCGATAGGTATACGCTTACCGACAACAAATAATCAGTTAACATTCAATTTGTATACAAACCTGGCAAAAATAATCGACTTCATCAAAGCACTCCGTACGTGAATGTGACCACTAGTACCCGCAAAAGTGTGAATTCTTTAATCGTTAAAAACTACGTGTTTTGTACTGAACACGACTTGAAATCGTCTGACCAAATGGAAATTACTTAGGCAGCTCAAGCATCTCATCCACATCGACCATTTAACCAAATAAACTCACTCCGTTAATATACTGACCAATTGATTCAACTCACTGCCTACCTGTTGACTCACCAACTAATCCTATATTGGCCAAACGGGATTTACTTGTTTACTGGTCTTCCATACGCACTCGTCATGATCTTTGATAATCATCGGACTAAACGGGTTGATCCTGGGAATGTGGTCAATGAGCGAACAACTCACGACAGTGTTAAGTTTTTATCCTTGTGTATAAGACAATGCTAAGGAACTGTCGGCTGCCACAAAATTTCAAATTTAGTGGGCGATACTGCCGATCTACCGTGACCAGACGAAACTTCGATGATATAGACCCGACTGCTGGACACGGATGGCTAGCCAGACCCACCTGGTGGTGGCTAAAACACGTTGGGTGAGGTCTGCAGACAAATTTATCCAGACAATCAGAACACTTTCCTGCCACATGAATGTTCGGGAGTGACTGACTGGACATTGTGGTGTGTGTATAGACAGCAGTTCGTAGTGTCTAGACCATGACCAGTATTCAAATGAGATCACTCAACTGTAAAACATTTGGTAAAATTGACCAGAAATCGGCTTTTCTATAAACGCACTGTTACTACAGCTATGGGGTTCGAAAATCATGGGCTGGTCGTTCGATATCACATTTCATGTGTTTTACACTGCCATAGTTAACCTTGCGCTTCCACCGGATTAGACTAACCAATCATTAAACGAATAGATTCTCCCGATGGTAGTACCAGTGGTCGGTTGAAATTGGAATTACACAACCGTTGTTTTCACGTAATCTGAAACCACAGGATACGTCGCTATTTAGAAATAATGTCTTTCTATAGTGGTATTTTGTATACCGTTCTAAGACAGACCTGGGTCGATGAGACTCATAACTAACGAAAATTCTTCTTTGCAATCAAACAAATTGAAATTTTAGATTGAGCATCCATTGACAGCAAAGATACAGTTGTGGATTAGTTTTATAACATTAAACGGCGTGCAGGACAGGCATTCGGAGACTTTACCCTGACACCGTTAATCGTAATCATAGACAGCAATGAATTAATGGTTACCAATTATGCTTATCGACCACAGCCATGAAAAAAGCAAACCCTGTGCAAGAAGAGAGAAGAAGAAAGAAGAAGAGGAGGAGGAGGAGGAGAAGGGACTTAACTAGTCAAAAGAGTTTCGTCTATATTCAAACATACAGCATTAAGGTGCCTACTCCTTGCAAGAAAACACCCAAGCTGTAAGTGAAGGTAAGCCTTCATCAGCAAGACAGTTTCCATACGGCGTTCACTACCCCGCATCCTTAAGTGCACTCAGCTCACGGATAACTCGGCCAAACAACGATAACATTCACACCACTGAGTTCGGTTAGCTGCCAACTCACCTAAGGTCTCCGGCCACCGACTCCGTGAGTTGCGAGGTCCCCAACTACAGTAATTGTCCCTTGGAGAGTGCTGTAATTGGACCCATGATCTATGAACGCGTCAGTTGACTGTAACGGATAACAGGACAGCGGATGAATGAAGGACAACAGGGATATACGCAATTAAACCGGAACTTCCCGACCAACCCAGTCACCCAACACTCACGTATAACGACAGGAAGGAGACTGCTTCTCAAACAAAGCCTAACCACGCCACTCAGTCCGGAGACCACATGGTGACAAACTCATTCGTCTCTATAGGATCTCTGACCAATCAGAAGGCGAGGACAAAAATGAGCCAGTTAGAAGTAACGCGAGTAAAACAAGGCACCAATCAGAGAACGAGAATGTGGGCGGGTCGTCAAGCCCAGTGAAGAGAAGACGAGAACGTTCGCGAAAGGCGAAGAACCAGATATTCGCGCGGGATTCCAAATTCAACTAAAACAACGTTTTGTATCTTTTACAAAACGAATAAAATGTTTTCCGGGGAATGGGAGACTTCCCCACATGAAGTATGCGCCTGTCCTTAAACAATTGGAAGATCTGGTCTCAATCTCACAACTACAAATTTGCCAGTAGTACCTCATCTGTGTTTCGTCGTATAGGTTCCCGTTCTAGCACGGCATATTTCAGTTTTGTAACCTGATGTATAATCCATCGCTCTATATTAAGGTAGAGTACTCTAAACCTATGCTCACTGCCACCGCACACTTTAAAAGTCGTAGATACAAACAGCCGTAAACGCACATGTCGCGTTGAAATTTTTATATTCCTTATTTTCGATAAGAACCTTGATGAAACGTCATTTTCAGTCGAAAATTCCCGGATATTCGGTCATACTATCATAAGAAATGATGTTGTTACTTTTGGTCGTTCTCACCATGCTTTTACAATGACATGAAGTATACGCGATGTATATAGTTGAACAACAAAATCAGTCGCACGTATCAGTAAATACTTCACAGGGTGGGAGATATCACATGTTAATGAAGGAAGGTGGTGTTGGTGTGCTGTGGACGGGCTGAAGATTAGCCATGGTTGGCAGCGTCAAATAGTTCACGTTTGACTGGATTTCGGTTGGTTTTCGAAAGGTTAACTAGGACGGGTGAAGGGATTGTACGAACTGTTACTGCAAACAAACACTCAGACATGGATCAGATAGTCTGTGGCAGTGACCTCACTTGTGGACGCTTTCGATACGGAATACACTTGGCGGACCTGACAAATGATGTGGAACGCTTCGATGGTCAACGTCAATCATGTAGAACCCAAATGAGTTGGATCCATTGCAAAACCATTTTGAGAGGTGTTCATGAATTGGTCCTAAAGTCACCTTGTGATTCGCCCAACGTACCCAGCTTGGCGATAACAAATAAGACGGTAAATACAGAAAAACTTAGAGATTCTGGGTAAATTCGCTGCGGAGTGTGGAACCAGAACTTGGCAGATGGTGGACGATATGATGAGTCTTGCTGTAGGATAGGCAAACTCAATTGCGTACAGATTATTTGTTCTCTATACTAGAAGTTTTAAGATCAAAAGAGTGTATTCAACCTTCGTATTTTTTAAATTTAATGCAGTGTTAAGGTGACCCACTGCATAACGATCATACACCGTGTAATTCATGAACGTTATTCCACTGAACACCGATTTACACAAACAAGGAACGGCAACGGTAACCGGGACTTGATTGATGACAGTGACGTTTTTTGGTAATCAAGTTTCACCAGGTGAAATGCATGATTTTAGGCCGAAATGGAACTCATCTGTGTATATTCATAGAACGCTTGTTTAAATCGACTAAAGAAAGAACAGTGAGGCTGAATGTGCATAATGGTACACAGTCTACACAACCTAGCTTCAGCAACTGTGCTATGTACTGAAACATTCTAAACGATGAGGAGTTTATGAACAGTTGAATGACATTCAGCAGGTTTTAAGTGGCTTACTAAGAAAAAATCGTGTTACTTTTGGACAACAACTGTTTTTTGGTATGTCAGACATCGACATACACGACAGGAAGTTCACACAGCGGTGCGCCGATCTTAATCGTTCGAACGCCCTCATGCATCAAATACTGTAAGTCGGTAAGTCTACACATAAACGCAGTCTACGGGGAATAGCGGACAAACAAACATTCAACGAACAAGATACTCATACAAAATCAAGGTGATCGCTGGTACTTGTAAAATCAACCTCAGCACGAAACGCAAGTAGATGGTTGCACTTAATGAACCCCCAAAACTAACCTCCAGCTGAACACAGCGTCATATACCTCATTAGCCTCCGGACAATTGTGGAGAGAGAAAAAAAGACCCGCACTACCAAGTACGCATACGCTTGCATTCCGCAGTTATCCGAACCGGTAAATGCACAATCACCCCGGGCGACATTCACAGGATAACCTGTCACCTCACTGATTCCGTTGAACTAAGTCTTCCCTCACTGGACTGGACAGAAAAACTGCAGTTCCTGAAAAGGTCAATCAACACTAACTGGAACCGAACACAATTACGAGTACAGTCGAACGCAACAATCCTAGCTGCGGTAAAATCGCAACCGACCGATTAACTGAAAACCTGACATGCAGACATTCATGGATGCTGCACTAGGATGAAAACCAGTTTTGTGTTACGCCGGAGCGCATCACATGTGTTTCGTCCCAAGCGTCCGGTGTCTTATTCTATGCTATGGATCGCGAACACAACTGGCTCTAAGTGGACAGAATCGCTCAGCTAACCACTTGCCTAGCGTGAGTGGTACCGAATGTAGTTATGCGGAAAAACCATTGAAGCTGTGTGGCCCAGTGCCGATTTCTTAACGATAACCAATGGTACTCTTAAAATGCACCAGTATCTGCCACCCCATCCAAAAGACCTGTATGTGAGACTGACGAGCAGAAGGTTGTTTTTAATCAGCCGGTGCAAAGGTTTCTAATTAACACCTCATTACCACTGTACATTAAGGAATATGCTAATATAATTGGTTACCCTTCGGTGCAAGGGTGCTGTAAGCTTTTAGTGGGTGGTGAAAATAAAGTGGACGGACGTACCAGATACTGCAGCTGACTTCACCGAAGTCATCATTATGGGTGGCGATCCGGACGTTCGGACACAAACGCTAACAGTGATTCTTGCTCGGATCAAGTAGAAGGGGCTTCGCCTTCAGGAAGCCAAATTCCATTGCAGATCGTCAATTACTTTGAGTTAACCAACGATGAAAACCGTCTATGACGGGACTCAGCGGACATCAAAAAAATTCATTGAATGTTCTTTATGTCCAGCGCATCTGTTTTACGGGTGTTTGTCAGGCTAGTGAATCACCACAATATCTTTCTGTCGTCGCTTTATACGATCAAAAGATCCATCAAACAGAGGCCGAGTGAGATTGTCTTTAAATGTCAACAAGCTGCCAAACAAACGCTTATCCTAAACCCTTTATGAGTGTATTTTGACTCGTTACACTAGTGTGGGGTTGCTTCAGATGATTCTAGTCACGACACTGATTTCCCGGATGACACCGAAGAGCCCACTGTTGCAGGTGATCACTTAATTACCTCCGGCGGAAAGAAATATAACCGTACTAAGGGAATTTAACAACATCAAATAAATCGTTCATCTGTTAAATATTCAGCCCAAAAGTTGCACGATGTGCTCTACGGGTGGTAGTTCAAATTGATGACAGATGACAAGCCACTGATCGTGGTTTTTGAATCAAAGAAAGAAATTCCAGTCTGATCTGACAACCAACTTGGAAGATAAGCAACGATGCTCCGTGTGTATAATTTTACACTGGACTATCGATTAGCTTATAATTTCGGTCACACAGATGCCCTGTTTCATTACATCGGCTCCCTGATTTTGAAATGTGATGACACCGTCTTCACCGACCATTGCCTAACCAGTAGTCGAACGAGCGGCTATGGAAGTCCCTTTCGTGCACAACCAGTGATGGCTGAGTTGGTTTAGGCGGAGGCAATTTTACCTATCATGTTTTTATTTCAAGCTGAATTGTCGTTTGTAGACTCACGGGGGAGTGACGTAATACAGAACAATGAATAGAGGAGAATGTTATTTAGCCAGTATACTATTTTTACGGAACTTTTTTTCGAAAACAGGAAGAAGGGGGTGACCCTAATGATAATTGTGTGTTATATTCTTGCTGATGACAGACAAGTTTCAATCATAGTCCGGCTGTCTGATTACAAAGTGTGAGCACTTTGAGTTTGGACGTCTGAGTGTAGACATAGCTGTATTAGGTAGTTAGTTTCCTTCCTTATCGTGTACTCCTTCCGTGTTTAAGGCTTGTTCTACTACTCATGGCTATTAGGTCTAGACATGAACCACTGATGTATTGTTGCCCTAAACGATGATGTTCGATGGAGGTGAAGGTGGGTATTTTTGCCGAGTTCCGTAGTAGACGATTGGATAATTTGTAAAAGGCGGTATTCTCAGTCATTTTCAACTAACGGAATAAACACCTATTTCATTTTGCCCAGTTAATAAACGATTGAAGCCACTACTGCTTGCACAAAAGGAATTGTTTAAGAAATTAGCACTACCTGGCTAGTGCTTGTGGATTTTTTTGCGCACCTTGACCGGACACTCTCCACAAGTGATCACTTAATTCATATTTTGTAACTTTCGCTTCTGCAGTATATGCTTGACAAGACAGCGAAATCAGTTCAATCAAAGTTCGTCCAGCTTGCCTTTTCAAGTTCAATTAAGGGAAATCGTGTTTCAATTATCCAAAAGACACTTGGCTTGCTGGTCAGATGGCCGGAGTTAATGGGGATGGAAATGTCACGCGGTTCGATTATAAAGAGGCCAGGTAATGTGTACCACATATTCCGGACTTGGGTCCCCCCGACAGTCAAGAGCCCATATCAAAGTGCTTACTGAACGGTCGCACATCTAACCGAGTCGGATGAGCGGACGGCACAACACACCTCCAAAACCACAGCCAGAGTAGCTTGGGCTGGATAGGGTGGGGGTGCCCGCGAAATTCCAGTAAATTGGCTCGAGGCCGTTGATTATGTTTTGGCCACCACAGTCCACGATCGATAACACCGGGTTGCACACACCCGTCTCTGCAATCGTTTCAGCGTTTGAAACATAACGCTGGACTGGGGACGAGGCAACAGCTGTGCACGTCTTGGTGTGGACGTATTATCATGATGAAAACAGATCGAACATCTGGAGGCCAAGTAAGGGAACGACATGTCGGTAATCTGAACGGTGTATTGAACTGGTGTCTTGTGGTAAACGTGTGGAGGTCACTAGGGCGTTGAGTTGGCTACCGGTTAACCCGTTTGAAGGCTGGTGAAAAAAAGTGTTGTAAAGGGCAAAGAAGTGGTCGACCGGGCACAACAACAGATGACTTTTCTGCCAGTAATGCACTGCGATTTGTAAAAAAACAGTGCGCATGACAGCGTGCATCGGCTCGCTCAAGAATCTAACACTTCGAAGTCCACAGGATACTAAAAAATATACAAGCATCGGCTATACCGAGGGGCCGACTACAAAAGCTTCGATTAGTAGATGAGGACAAAAGTGAGTCACTCTACACGTGGTATTTATCAGAAGAGGATGTATATTCGAAGATGCATATTCTCCGAATATGTATCTTTTTTTGATAAATATTTCCTGATGAAGCAATATTCTATTTGAATGGATTCGTGCAAAAGTCTCAGTTTCGACACATCAACAGTTTGTTTCACTCCAACGTCAGCATAGTTTAAAGCCTATGGTTTAGTCGGAGCTTGTTCGAACATAGATTATCGAGTTTTGTCTTTTTTGGTAAAAACTTTGCAGATAAAACATTTATTCGTACAATTATTTGTAAAGTAGGGCATACTCATCTACAAGATGTTGGAACAAAACGTTGTACCGCCGTTGAAGCAACTGGGAGTACTCTAACGCGTTTTGTTTTAAGAGGATGGCGTAGTACCACAACGTACACTACGTGCACGAGAATATCTGGACGTGGCATCCGAGTGACGAGGTCTCGGTCGTGGTGGACTAATGGAAGTGTCCCCATTGTGGCCAGATATTACTCCGCCGGATTTTCTTCTTCGGGGCCACTTCAAGTGTACAGTCGACAGAGAAGGTCCACAAACACCGACGGAACCAAAAGTGACCATAATATTGGAATGCAATGCAATATATGAGGTGGTTTTGCTTATACAAAAGCACTTTCTTTAGGCACGATACCAGCATACACAATAAGAAAAGTTGTGGTGTATACTGTCACCTTCTCTAAGGAGAATGCTTTTGTGTAAGAACAATCTCGGAGAACATTTCGAACTTATGGCTTATATGCTAATGCCTTCATTTCTTTTCTTCTTTACGTGACGATACTGTCGACCTGTCAGTAAAATATCACATCTGGAATGGTAATTGGCTGATTTACATACTTTGTAGATTACTGTCTTAGTAAAGCACCGTTTCGGTTGGACACTTTAGCGTACGATGCACTGAGTCACAGACACACATTGACCTGAAGCAATATATGGAGAAAATCACTGAGCATGGGGACGGAATACTTATTGCACGATATTTACAAACAACTCTCGTATGGTTTTGTGAATGGTACCGACACACGTAGATCAGGAAGATGTAACCACTTCTGGCTGATAGTGTTCAGTAATATCTTCATGCTGCGTATGACTCATCTTGCAAAGACAAAATGATCTCACTACCGGCAGTTGTCTCCCTTAAATAATGCACTGGTCTTAGTCTGCCAGTGTGATCTGGTTTCAGCATGATAGTTAGTCCGGTCCAATTGGTGCACGACATTTTTATAGACTGCAGGTTTCCAGAGATAAAGCGCCTAATTCAGGTTAACACTTCTGCATGAGCTGTTCACGCCGATTTCAATAACTCAACAAGTTGCCCAAATCACGGATAAATTGGTCAAATTAGACATGTTGTCAAGATGTGGAACGGTACGTCCCAGTAACGAGGTTACAAAACGGACAGGGACCAAGCGACGCCTATTGTTTTCACTGTGTGGTCAATCAGAGTCCACAAAATACGCGATCAACCTGAAAACAGTACGACGTGCCACAGATTCTGAGGAAAAACGGTTGGTTTTCGATCAGTCTTTTAGTGACTTGTAAACCTGTTTCATTCATGAATACAGCTTCTTACTACCTATCGCTTGATGAAAAAGACTGTCGTGATGGCACAATCGGTTAGAAAAAAATAGTATCCCCAGTTTGTCAATTTGCACTCACCGGTGCATGTTGGTTCCCAATCCGGTATTGTCCTTTAAACGCTGAAACGGTAATAGAGACGACGGGCGCATGCAGCCAGAGGCTATCGGGTGTGGACGGCGGTGGTCAAATAACTGAGGCGACAGCATCGAGCCACTGTGCTGGAAATGCACGTACATTCCCGCCCTACAAACCACCAGCTAATTTGACAGTGGTTTTGGCGGTGGGTTCTGCCCGTTCGTTCATTCGACTCGGTTAGGAGGCGTGCCCGTCAGGTCAAGACTCCGGAGTTTGACACGGTATCCATTCCCGGGCACACGGTACTTACGCAGCCCAATATGCCTACTGTATTCATACACACCAATCGCACTTGAGTTTAGTTGGCGCACATGCAAAAACTGAGGTACGATCACGTCATGCTTCACCATGTCTGTGAGCTGTTTGGCCATGTGGCTCTGCGTGGATTAGCTCTCTGCACGGATGACAGCTGGACTGTTGAGCTGATCGCACAGTGGCCTATCTCAAGTGGGACAGACGCCCACGTGGTGACCTAAATTTCGGACGAGCTGGCCTAACTAGTGTTGGCGCGGGTCAGGCCCGGCCAAATTGGATCGGACATTGCCAACGGAGGAGGCATCGGTACGACGATGCAGAACAGGCGGTCGAAATTCAACATCGCTTCACGCACAATGACAAAATTTCGGTTACAATTAACTTGGGATGTAGAATGACAAAGAGGTAGAAGATCATCTAGCCCATCGAAAAAATTAGTTTGCATCACTGTGCTACTGGTTTAAGTACAGCGGTCACGGAAACCACAGAATGTGGTGACCTGACCATGCAATTTTTAAATGGAATTCTGTCAATTGTACTCACGCGATACACTCTTGAGAAACCTTTTTTTTAAACTGACGGTCCCACCATCTTTTCTATCTATTCTGCCGACTCAGTTTGCGAGGTGAAATCAGTGTACCAAGGTTATAGAAGATCGGTGTTGGGACGCTCTTTCTTCCCTAAATATGAACTGAGCAACAAGAACATTTCCTAGCATTTCAAGAACTACTTCCCTCCTATGCCATTTTCTGATGCTTCATTACGCTTTCATTTCGGTCCAGATCACGAATGCAATGTATGCGGAAACACTAGTCGCATAAAAAGCAATCCGTATTCTGCTTACAAGTACACATTGTAGTGACTGTCTAAATTGGTTGTCTTGTTTTCCTTTCCGATGATAATAGCTTCAATCCCTATGCAAACTAACTATCAGGACTACATTAGTGCAATTTTTCGGGAAATGAGATAAGTGTACCATTCTTTGCGAAAAAAAGTGTGAAATTTCATGAAGAAATGACCCTATTCATTAATTTTTGTATCACAATTAGTGTCTCTGATTTGGATTCTCCTTTACCATATACATCATTGTCAGTTTACATTTCGGTAGCTCACATGAAGAAAGTTATCACAACTTATCCTGTGCTCACTGAGACGTTCTGTCAAGTTCGACATCACACGCACATGTCCGTTTTCTTCGAGATAACCGCTAGCTATTTTCGCCGTACAGTCTCGCATAATTCAGATATACTACTGAACTCACAACGAAACTGCCTGTTATACAACACTATAACTTGGAAGCGTGTGTCGTTCAAGGCTTTACTTCACACAGAGCAGTCTGATAGGAGGGTGATTTCGGAAACGGTGAGTACTGCCAAAAGGAATTAACCGGTCATCGATGGTTTATGTGTGTGTTGAGCTGTGCTCGGGAAGATGTTAGCAGGGATTGCTTTCTCGATGTACTTTTAATCGTCCAGTAATGCTGAACAATGTAGTGTGTGTTAATCTGGCAAATGTTGGGACCATAAAGTCTCGTAGGGAGTGGACAAACGTTAACAGCGTACTTCATAAGAGATAGCAATTCCTCGAAAATAGTGCAAAAATTAATGATTACTCAAGGCCGGTCTGAGGTTTTCTTGGGAATGCTTAACATATTGTAAAGACTGCGAAACTGCTCAGTGAAAGTTGTCATAACAAAACACCCATCGGTCGGTCAGCAATTTCCCAAATTGGTTGGAAACTTCCAATCCACCCACAGTGTAACCGATAAAGGGCACGCTGGAAGACCGAGGATAAAGACGAACAATGTGTCAGCATCCGACGCCAAACAAACAGGTCGTGGAATTTTTTTACAGACAGGTAATAAAAGCCAAAAGGCACACAGCGACTGGTATTGGAAGATAGTCTCGGGTTACGTCATACGTATCAAATTCAGATAGAAACGGTTAAGAAGCTTTGAAATCATCGAGTAGTTCAACCGTAACATCCAAGAGACTTTCAACAACAGTACAGATTCCATTAAGCCGAAGGTTACAGTATCATGCACAAACCATGGGATGAGGTACGACCAAAAATCTGACCAACATTCTAAGCATCAGTTGCTGCAATGGTTTGTATAGGAAATTTGCTCATAAGGCTTCTAGCGATTACTCTGAATTAATTTTTCAGCACTTATTCACTGAGGGGGGAGTCGGAATCAGATCTAAAACAGAGCAGTCAGACGCTTCGTCTATATTTTGTGCACATAGAGGATGGACGCCTAGCAGTTGGGCGGCGTACGTCAAGGCTGTCCGCTCTCACCATTTTTGTCTAATTTCGTCATAGACGAAATAATGGAAGATTGTCTCCGGCACTCACAAGATGCCGGCCTGGACCTCTTACCTGGTTAAAGACTGACCGATCTTGATTATGCTGACGACAAGGTGTTGCTGTTTTAAAACTTTCAATCGGCACAAACAATGCTAGACGCTATTTCGCCTTCTGTTAAATACTTCGGAATGCGCTTTGCAGCCTCAAAATGCAAACTGCTTCTGCAGGATTGCTGTGACTACCTAGGTTTGAGGTTAGATGATATAGTCATTGAGGTTGTTGACCGGTTTGTATACCTGGGAAGCTGCATCAGCAGCGGTAGGGGTGTAGGGAACGAAATGGAGGCGCGCATCTCTAATGCTAGGACGGTATTCGCTAATCTGGGGCATCTCTGGCGACAGAGGTGTATTTCTCTGAAGCTTAAAGGTCGTGTATANTGTCCGAGTTGTCTGTGAAGTGAGTGCATTTAATGAGGTGGGGCAGTGAAAGCCGTAGGGTGGTTGTCTCGCTGATGACGTCTTACTCTCACTTGCAGCTGGGTTGTTTGTTTGTCAGGTGTAGGCACTTTGATGTTGAATGTTTGAATCTGGACGTAGTTATTCTCAGTAGTTAGGTCCCTTCCCGTCTCCCTCCTTTTTCCTTCTCTCTTCCTATATAGGGTTTGCTTTTTTTCATGGTTATGACAATTAAGCATTAGTGTGAATCACTGGTGTTTTGCTCTCTCTCTCTCTCTCTCGATGATGATGATGATGATGATGAGTTGACTCGCCTTGAATGCCACCAAGTAAACTTGCCGCTCCCTCGTTTACCACACAAACGCAGTTGCTGTGGTGCGTAGCAAATTTTGTTCATTTGTTAACCAACCTAAGATACGCGAAGGAACACTGAAACGCGTTGATGCATAATCGACTTGGCTCTCTTCTCGCGTCCAAACCTTCAGACAACTTTTGAACCACGTCTGAGAACTCTTATTTAAGCAGGCAACTTTCCGATGAACACACTGTTGCGTATAAGCGACATATCCGAAAGACACAAGGTAGAACACCTGCTGCAGATTGGAGAGGCTCATTGTATTGACGTGATGTATCGGTCCAAATGAGGAATCCAAGTATTTGCAACCCGAGAAGCTACGGTCAAAGGTCCAACTGGAGCTGCCGATTTAACCTGTTTTTGCCCCATTTTGTCTGGTTCACCTTAACAAACACTTGCTCTCCCTGCTATATGTAAGTAGGATTGATTTATTGAATAAACAGCTGTAAATAAGCGCTCCGGTGTTAAACTAAACGCACGCCATCTCAGTGAGCTCAGAGAAGTGCTTGAGCAGTTAGTTGATCAATAAGTGAACTGTGATACAGATGGCCGTTTCAATCGGAAACAGCGGAAATTCTGGTCGGAGTACGATAGTTGCTCTGGCTTGAGAGGTATCAGTCGGTCAATCGTCGTACGCCTCCCGGTAGTGACCTGTCATTTGGCGTTTCACGGGAGGAAAGCTGGATTATATTCGTTCACTGTCCTATTCAGTTAAATCGTCGGTTCGTACCTGATACGCATACGTACTAAATCCTGTTCACTTAAGCCTTATAGCTATTTTACGGGTAGTATGTCAACTACTGAACTATTGAATTGCATTGCTATGACGTAAACAGTGTTAGCAAGGATGAAACGAGTTCGACTGATGATCCGTCTACGATCAGCCAGATGCCTAATAGCAAGCGTATTGAGAGAAGAACTGTAGTTTTATTGACAACAAAACAAAGTGTTTTCAAAACGACCCAGTGTAACACTTCAATTCATTTTGCCTCGATTCCTCGGCGGACGATGTGAGCGTCGTTACTTGCATGGTAGGAATATTCACCTTCCCGGTCGGTCACCTTGTCGAGACTGTACGAGTTAATGTAGGGACAAAATTAGACAGTTTTAAACAATCATTCTCCACCCGTATTGAAGATTGCTCTTAAATAGACAAGGTTAATATTTTGTTCTTCTTGTGCAGGATTTTCAGCACTATTTCTAAAGCTGATTACAACTGTTGATTTGTTGAAGTTCGTTGAGATTTGAATTCGGACTCAGCAGGTGGCTTCCATCGATTTGCCGAGTTATAATAATGTTCGTGCAAAATGCCTTTACTCCTTACAAACAACCCAAGTTTGATTTGTGTTCTCTTGCTTCAAGGATGCGTTGACCATCATACTGAAGTCTAGCTCAACGCAACGTATCGGTTAGGGGTCATTTTTGCGCTGATCTGTTATCGACGGGCAATCAGTTACTGTAACTGATTATCATCCAAGGTTTGAGGAAAATCCATCCCGTTTGTGTGGCACCGCTGTTTATATACTCCTTCAAACTTGCCTGAAGTTGTTGTCCATACAGCTTAACGAATAGAGTGCAATTCAACTGAATCTGTTTACATCGGAATGTGATCGACACAACACTCAGTATTTGTTTGGCTAATAAAAGGAGCAAAACCATGTGAATGGATAATTGAAAGTGCGTCTGGAAAAAAAATTACATTCTTCATCTGAAGCACTGGGTCTTCTGAATCCACTTTACCAAAACGATAAGGAGACATGTATTCCGATTTAGCTCATCGGTCACCGAAAAATCATTTAAGTGCGGTGAATTAATGACAAAATGAGTCATTTGAAACACTGATGAAAATGAGTCAGTCAGTCGGAGTCAGTTGGCCACTTCCAACGAAAGCAAGTGGTCCGTGTCATTAATTGCTGCACACACAAAATCGGCCGGTAGTGCCTGCTCAAATTAGCTTCAATCAACACAACGTCTGGTTGGTGTTACTCAATTTGGCCTCGTACACCGGAATAGAGCGAAATCGGTACAGCTTCAGTCGATTTTGACATGCTTTCACACGGATCAGTTTTGACTAGAACATCACGAAAGAACGTATGGAATAGCGGATGTGAAGCACTGTTGAAAAAACGGCTGCTCAGAACTGGGAACCAATATGCATCATGGGATATTAGAAAACACTATCTATGGTGCAGCGGACCGTTCCGAACAGTTTTGCACGAACAGGTCGATAGTAAACGCAGTAGTTGCCAATAAAATGATTATCAGAGTGACAGTTGAGTGATCGGAGGTTTCGAATATTCCTTAGTATATGGTTTGTTTCATGGTGTTCAAAAGTAGTAACATATCGTTCGTAGATTGCGTAGTGTCGTTAAAAAGCTGTGTAACTCTTTTCGTGTCCTGTCTCGATCAATTCATGTTATATGGATGGAAATTTAGTGCTCATTTGTAGATGCATATTTACTAATTATCCTATCAAACTCTACTGTATTTCAAACGAATGGTTCAGATAGACGACGGGGTCATTAAGTCTACTTTACTGCTGTGTTGAGTAATTGACAGGCAGACAATGCAAGCCACAGTGTTGTCTATAGGAGCTCAGAGGATGAGAAATGATCACAGTTGTAACTAGCTGTTGAGTATTTGACAAGCTGTAATTCATTATGAGTTCAGTTTAGTTTTCTTAGTATCTGAAAGGGAGATACAATTTCTACAAGCACTGCAGTTGTCTTGGTCACAAGTTTGACAAACAACTGCACCGACCGGCGTAGGTATCCTTATGTTCACGACTATTCTCTGTCACTAGTTCGTCCACCTATCTTCCAAATGAAATAGTGCTGAGGAACTACTGAAAACAGGATCCCACTTTTGCCAAATTCAATTATTACTTTGGTATTGACATGTTCGCCGAGCTTGGCATTTAGGTTGCAAACGTTTCATCACCAGACAAGGTGACATCATCAGTGCGTAAGTGTTTCAGATACTACTCTAGAAATCACAACCACAGCAAATGCAAGAAACACCCTAAGTTAATGTGTCAATGCCACTGAATAGGATGGCTCATTTTCACCCCAAAGTTAGCCTAACTTGTGTCTAGCTGCATCGATGTCAAAACTCGACGGGCTAAGGCGTTAGTTTTATCGATCGACTGTTCGAATTATCTATTGGTCCGGACGAGCGCAGGCATAGGAAACAACCAGTTTTCAAAGCTGCATGCTTCAACCCGGCGCTATGAGGGCGTGTATGTGCTGTCTACGCCAAGTGAACATGAAAGCGCGAAAAAAAACGAATTGGACTACCTGCAGTCCATCTATTAAAGGTAGACTGTAGATATCTCAACGATAGTCCAGTTTGATTCAAATGATTAAATTGCACGAAACATTAGGGTTGCCCATTGTGATTTACAAGGCAACATAGCAAATCAGAGCTATGTTAAACTTCTGGCAGCTGTTCGTCTTGGTTACGCCGCAACGTAAAGAAGGTCAAGAGGTGCATAGACAGTAAGACAATTGGGGTTTCTCTTTAAGGCGAATTAGGATAGACATGCTACGGAGTGTCACCTTGGTACCTTGACAGTTTGGGCTCTTGTTGGAATGCGAAACCAAGAAGACCCTGCGTTTTAAATTGATGGAGCAATGCCAATCAGCCGTGCCATGTTGCAGCATCATGTCGGTATTGGTTCGCGGACGGAAGGACGTGAATTGATCTCAGTTGGGTGCACGCAAATTGACGCGACTGCATTCGTGGTTTAGGATGTCGGCACATAAGATAAGGTCATCGATATCTTTCTTAATCATCATGGAAGACTAGTACCGCATATTAAATATAGAATTGTTTATCGAAGATCTGCACCAGCTTTTGAATCATCCGATAAACATGTGATCCCGTGAGTCCTTTGGTAAAATAAATCTGGAACAGTTACCTTATTCTGCCTGTCTGACTCTGCACAGAGGGGAAATCTGATACAAAATCGACTGACTGAAACAAGCTTTTACGGAAATGAGCTTGTGAAAACAAACTGATATTGCTATATTACAGACCTTTGTTCCAACTGATTTCGCTGCATCTTATCAAGAACATATTGCAGAAATAGAAATCAGAAAATATGCATTAAATCGTCATTTATGCAGAGTGCTCCGTTCAGGTATGGGAGAAAATCCACGAGCATTAGCAAGGTAATGTTGAGTTAATGAACCGTTTCTTTGTACAAACACTAGTGGCATCAATCGTTTAATGGCAATTGCCCCGATAAGGTGGAATAAGCAAGATAAGTTGTCATGCCATCTGAACCACGATTCAAGGGTCATGTGAATTCACAAGCGATGTAATTAGTTCAAGTTAGCAGTGGACTTCTAACTGACAGCTGATGATTCATGGTATTGAAAAACCATTCCATTCATATTTTAACAAACTTGAACTATCTCTTCACAACTTGCCTCTATTCTGCTCATTCGACAGACACAGGTGATGTGCTGTTAGACCGTTTTGTTCTCCAATTTGCTAGTATGCTTGTATAATTGAACTGATGAATTTACCCTGACCACGCTACACCTCTTGCGTTCCCGATCTGGTGGGTGTAAAAAAACATAGGTGATGGCTGCACGTTCATCAAACGACCAAGTGAGGGCGGACAACTTAGGGGCCAGTTGACACGATGGGGAAACCCACGCAATTAATTATTCACAGTCGTTTGGGCGCATCCGACTGACTACATGTCCGTTAACTGGGTCAATAGCTGTCTGGTTTAACTCGGACTGAAGGTGCCTGGCTGACTGCCTTTGTCCAGGATTTTGGTTGTCCTGACATGCAATCTGATGAGATGTATCGAATCTGGACAGATGGGAGGACGGTCGCATGTTACATGCGTGTAGATGTTCTAATCAGGGTTACCTCATTTGCAGTGGAATAGCTGAACAAAAATGAAGAGATTCGAAAACAAAGTGTAGTCACCGTGTAATATTGATTAATGTGACTGCGGTTTTCCCCAATTACCACCTGAATCAACGTCGTAGATTTATTAACCTAACCAGATCATCCACGAAAAGGTGTAGGACTTCTATCCTCGATGCATCATCTGATGTACGCGTCGGACTTTGGATTTTTATTGCAATGTTTCATTGCGGTGGATACGTCAGACGGCTTAGGTGATAACTGAGAGACTTCATTTCAACAAAACCTACTCGGTATGCCGGCCACATCGTTTTTTTCTCGAACGTATGTGATATTTAGCCACGTGGTAAAGATGAACGGTAGAACTACAGTGCTCGTCAGTAGCCAGAAAAATGTGCACAGTTGGATACCAAAGCAATCGGAAGATATCTGATGTACATTGGGAAATAAATTGGCAGGAAATGCTGTTTTTCGCACACGAAGTTCGCATTTGCTGCGTGATTAGTATTAGCAACAAATGAGAGTTGATATCTTTTGAGCTAACATCGCACAGATCTTTGGCATCAGCAATTGTTCATCATTTCCAGGACAGCCATCATCAAACGGGTTCCACGTAGGTATTCACATTTGTTTACACAACTGACAAGTCCCATTTGTTACGATATGCTGAGGCAGTTGCCTTGAGACGTTGATGTCCACCTCTGTGTGTGCACAAGGACTCATATGTTAGCTTAGCACTGCCATGGTAACGATGCTAATGGCTGATTGGCGAACAGTTCGGCCGTATGTTTGGTCTCACCTTTTCCGTTTTACCATCTCGTACTCTGTAATACGTAACCGATAATCTGTAGAGGAATTTACCGGTCCATAAATCGTACACATAAATGTTTTTGACTGGTCTGTTAGTTATTTGAGTCACTAAAGCATATGCCATCCTAGTCGAGAAAGTGAACAAATCAGCCTTGTGCCACTCTCAGTGTTCGTTTCGAACCATGGTTTCACGATGTATACGTGCTGAGGCGATTTGATATCTTCTTTTGCTATTTTCCGATAAAGTTAGAGGAAACTCATGATTGGTAAATACCTGAAAACATCGTCCTCAAAACTACTGCTGAAACACTTCCATGCCGAACGCAAAAAAAGCTATCTGGTGGGGCCGTTATATTCGATCAGTCAGTTTATGAGTCGATACAGCTACAAATCTCCAAGCACCACAGCGAAGTGTAAATGGTTTACATGAATCACAATGAACTAGCATTTCATTCCGTGTGATGAGTTCCTGAATGGAGTCAAAAGAATGTTGTTCGGACTCAATCCAACTTTGTTGAGTGTCCTTACACAATAAACTGTGACGGTGCTAGTATGATGTAGATGAAACATGCTACTTTTGAGCAGCCATACAGAGTCACGCATTCAGATGCTGAAGTAACCGGGGAAAACCCAAGGAACATTGGTGTTCACTCTCGTGAGAAATATTGATCTGCATACATGAACTTGGCACTGATAACTATGGTGTCTCAGGATTAGTGATAGATATGAGCACTTGTGTTTGAGGTGGTTTTCAAGCGAATACCACCTGCGTGTAATTTCTGGATAAAAACTCTTTGCGCCACCTGCGTTCTTGGGTGGTAATCTTAGTATTGTGGTCAGTTACGACACAAACCGTCTAGTGAGTCGACAAATCAGCTTCCTATGCTGCTGGCACTTCTAGAATCGGTTCACTTCTATTACAGACTGAATGTGATGCATGTTTTTCCAGTGAGAGTCGAATAGATCGCACAACGTTTGCAAATAAAATTTTGATAAACTTTGCCCACTTCTTTTTAGGTATGGGTAACAGAGTAGCAAGTGATTGCATATGGTCATATTCAGTGTAATCAGGGATCAGAATGTCATCAAAGTGAGCACATACGTTCAGGACATGGTTTAAGAGATGGTCTATCATCGGTTGGAACAGAGTGTGTGCCGAGTAGAGCCCGTACGATAGACGGTAGTAACAAAAAAATTCTATACGTTTCAATGGTTGTATATATTCATGAGAATCCATCTAGTTCGAGCTGTGAACATGCGTCACCTCAATTTAATTTGAAACAGTTCGTTCCTTTCAGAAGGTTGAACAAAACTGTTAGAACACGAAAACTGGTAAATACAAGCATTGGCTCGTCAGCATCAAAGTTACAATAACATGAAATGGTTTTTTTTATTTCGAGCAGTTAGGGGGCAGGGTGGATAGTCAGTCGGTGGGTTAAGAAAGGTCACTAAGTCCAGGGAAGCATCAAGTTTATGAGCAATTGTTTCTGAACACACAGGGTCGGCTTCAGTCGACTGATTGCGACCGCCTCAATAAATTGCAGGAATCTTGGATTGGAGTGACGTAGTAGGATTCCGAATGCACAAATTGGGTCGATAACGTGACCGGTGGTCAGGACGTGTCTTGCGACTGCGGACGCTGGTTGCTTGCGTGTTTCAACGGCATTGTCGTTCTTCTGTACTACAGAGCTCTGCACCCATTTAGGCAGACGTTGCTTCACTCTGGAGATCAAGCACCGAGAAGTGCTCGATATAAAAAACCCGTTTCATGTTATTGTAAATTTGGTACTGACGAGTCAGTACGAAATGCGTGCATCTACCAGTTTTCGTGTTCTAACGGTTTTGTTCAATTTAATTTGACATGTTCTGATGGTTGTATAGAAATCCATGGAAATCCATGCGTGACCTCAATTTAGTTTGACAAACTTTTTATCGCTGCCGACTTTAGCAAATGAATCCTCCATCATAGGTAGAGGCTACTGTTACATAATCGTTGCGTACACGTGCAGTTCTCTTGAGTTTTTGAAATGAAGCAATATGTACAGCTCATTCGGGAAATTGAACGGGACTGATGAAGATATACAAATCCAATCTCGACCCTAGGGCAAAATGTAAAAGCAAGGTTTACGAAACTTCTGCCGAACAGTAGGCTGAATCGTTAGATTAGTCTAGAAATCTGGTAAAACTTTCCAAGGACAATGTGATCAAATATATCAACACACTTTCGTGTTCAGCTGTATCCCATCTTCTATTCTCCTCAGTAATCTTAGGTCGGGTTGTGTGGAAATAAACGATTTAACTACACTACCCGTCAGTGATCGAGCGAATGCACGTACTGAGATGCTGAAGTAATTTGGGGAAAATATAGGGAGAAACGCAGTGGAGTAATCCGGTAAATAATGGCGTTTCCGATATACGAACATGTTGTCAGCGCATGTATCGCATCTGTCAGCTTGCAGAATAAGCCATACTTGCGGTCTCTGTTCGCTGAGCTCGGACCCTTACTCCACACGATAAACATGTTTGGCGTATTTTGGCGCCTTGTTCCACATGAACTTTGCACACACTCAACACAATAGCTTCGCCAGTCTAGGCTTGAAAACGTGCATATGGTTGGGTTGAAGGTAGCCAATGGGGAGTAAACCCCGGTTGGTTAGGTGCTTAACGGATGCCACTGCGCCAAATTGCACCACGATCAATCAACCGCCAGCATACGGCTGGATAGAATATGATGAGACTTCTGTAGTTCACACCTAAGAACATACAATGTACTCGCTTCAACTGTTTGAACTACTCTGGATTTGACAACCAGGCTCGAATTCACAGAGGGACAAACGGGACCAAGATGACCACAATTACAGCACGGCCACAAATACTAGCTCACCATGATGACATTCGGTGAGAGATCTGCATCTGATATAAATACTACGCTCTCCACCTTGTACACTTACCTATCCTACTCAAATCGATTTGATGCCTTTCTGCATATCGTGAAGCTGGTGACAATCACCTCATTTGATGATAGTGATATTTTCATTCGGCTGAGCAACTGAGCAGGCTTCCTTCTGCTCTAGGTTTGCTTTCTCTGAAGTCGGGAGGCGCCCTCCAGTCTGAGTACCACTGACACCGTCCAGTACGTGCTAAACTGCTAACACTTCTTCAAACTCGTCTAGTGCTGCCTGAATGTAACTCTAACTGGGGAGATTTGAAGACAATGGGAAAGCATAACTAATGCTGTCGTCAGCATGGAGGTATCGCTTGTCAATAAGTGACCTCGTGAAAGAATTCTGATGCACACCTCATAGTCCATTAAAAATGAGAGCATCCGAAACGGAAGTCTACTCACAAATCCGCGGAGCACCATAAAACATTTGACCTTCGACGGTTATATTCGGTCATAGAAGTTTTGTAGTTATTTCGTTAAGTATAATACGAGAATTAAAACAGCAAACAGTCATATATGATTCTTTTCTAATAACGAGTGTGTATACATATTAGACGGAAAGAATTTAAGTGATTGTGCGGAACGGCCCATTGGTAAGTGATTTTTGTGACCAAATATATTCCCAATATATGAGAAAATTATTGTGTAAGATGAAAGAGGAAACCAATGCGGAAAGCGAAAGATACAACGACGTGCAGAGGGACGCACAACACAAACGCCATGGACTTTCGTTCTTCGCCATATCAGACAACGTCCCAAACCAAAGGTGTTAAGTGTTCTTCGGACCCCAGCCAAGAGGCCGGCAGTGTCCAACTGAAGAAAGCTACAAATATAGTGCCTCCATATCTCGAGCACAAGCCATGAGCTGACCACCACGTTGCCGCTCTCAGCCCAACCCACCACTCGTAAATAAGGCACGGTGTGACAGACGGTGAATTGACAGTCGTACTATGTAGCCAAGCTCACGAAGCCTGTGATACTAGATCAGTATGGTCAAGGGTTAACAGGGTTTATCCGTTCCGAAGACACGTCGGCGAACTTCGTCACTGCTCATACCGAGCTCATACCCCACGTTGCTAATGCTATGGAGATACTGGTAGTCGAAAACGGACACTCTGTAAACATCCTCCGTACGAATGGACCAGGTTTCGCAGTTGTACAATGGCACTGCCCTCACAGTGAGATTACACACTCGGCATTCTGTAGAACATGTCAGGTTCAGAGCAAGATGTGTATTCACTACGCCACACACAACCTCTCATCTAGTCTGTTATGGATATTATAGATATAGGTCAATGTCGAACAATCTGATTGGCCAGTGCAGATATGGCGTACACGATTGGCTGCACTTCACTACACCTTCCATAGGAAGACTGAGATCATACCTATGCAACAGATAGTGTGAGCTAGCAAATGCCATCCGAGCCTTTGCCATACAGTTTCTGATCTCATCAGGCATTCCAGCGGCGCTGATACAGCTCACAAGACACGAAAACCTTTGGACTACTTCCAATTGCTCACCACCATGTGTGAGAGCAGGCGCAGAATCCCACCAATCTTGCAACAGCACCTTACATTTAGTAGGTGCAGAGGCCACACCAATCTGACGAACTGAGGCCTCTAATCTGAATAAGACGTTCTGTGGACTCTCACGGAATAGGGCGATATCGTCTGTATACTCTCTGTCGCATTTCGAGTGCCTGGGAGCACCCCTAAACCATCATATTTGCAATATCGTCTACCGCAAAGTTGACTAGGAAGGATGAAGGTGAACAAACTTGTCCCACTTGTCGTACCGTACCCTGTCCGACGTCTGACAATCAAATGCCTTCAGGATATTCACATACTTCTCGGTCACATCCTTCCTCGATGGACAATCCCAGAGTTGGCCTTTTCTGTGAATGGCGGGGCTCAAGCATCTTGCGAATTGTGAGGATATGATGAATGCAGCCACAGCCAGGACGAAATCCAGCTTGCTTCTCATGAATATGCTTATCGCACCTTTCGCCTAATCTACGAAGTACAATGAATGTAACCAACTTTGACACAATAGGAATAAGGCTAATCATTCTCTGAAGTGCACGGGTCTTTTTTGAAAATAAGGGCCGACGTTAGCCAAACCTCAGTCATTCGGAACTACTTCACCGGTCCGAATTTCTGGAGCAGAGCCGTCGGCACTCTAACTAAGGCTGGACCTCCACCTACAAAAACGGCAGGAGAAAGTTCGTCTGGACCGAGTGGCTTGTAACGTTTCGGAAAATCGATCTCGGGAGAAACTTGTACTCCCGAGAGCGGAGAAACGTCAACAGACCAGCGAACACAGGCGAAACCCGAATGCGTAGCAAGTGGTGCGGGTGGTCAGTTGAACTGCTGTTGGAATGCTCAGCCCAGCGTCCTAAGCACCATCGTAGGTTGTGAACAGGCTGAAAATTGGTTTTGCAAATTAACCCGCATACATCTGACTCCCTGTTTCCGGTTGCTCGGATGAGATGGAAAAGCTTCTGAGAGGTCGCGGTAGCGGCAGCTTGTTCAATTTCGACAACGTGTTGTGTCCATCGAGCCTCTTAGTTGCTTCCGGAACTCCAGGCGAGTAACTTCGCTGGTCGAGTTGTACTCGCTGCTGAAGGGAATGTTCATGTGAAGGTCGAGAAGTTCCAGTGAGCGCACAGAGGTCCAACGGTTGGCAGCTGGACGAGTGGTAGCATGGCACGAGGCAGTACTGCACTTATGCATTGCACACAGTATATGTGCCAAATGTGTTGCAATGTCGTCTGGTGAGTGGGGACCAAGACTAGAGACAAGCGCACATTGATAAACGTGAAGCACCTTCTGGTTTAGATGAGTCATTTTGCGGTTGACGGCGGAGTGGCTTCCCACCAAAACGCAGTGTGCTAGGCACATAACAGTGCATAGTCGGATTCCACACTGGTAAACCAGGTTGATTTGCGATCTCGGAAAGAACCACGCCGCCGATAGCTGATGGCCACGTGCTCAGTCTGTGTCCACGTCTGACTCGGTAGTGCAGAGGACGTCAAAACTAGTGCTTAACGGAACGTTATCCGCGTAGGGGTTCAACAAACGTTCACCGTTGTCTGTTCGACGAGTACCGTAAGTGTGGGCCACCTAAATCAGAATTATCAGCGCTAAGTCTGTCTACTTGAGTGTTTAACTCTCCAGCAAGTGCTACAGTGTCAGGGCGCCGTTCGTTGTATAGAGGGTTGGTGAAGGTTAGTTAAAGCCATACGCAAACGGAAAACTGATCGACATTCTGGCGGCAGACGTTTACAAATTTACGTGCACATCAGTGGAAGATCGATGGGATTGAGGCACCCGAGAAGAGACTTCTGCTCCCACTGACACGGCGAGCAACTCTACAAAGAAATATATATATATATATATATATGAATCAATC
>QNGE01001072.1:166071-181711 GCA_008508345.1 Paragonimus westermani
TTTCTAACCCCCTTCTTCCTGATACGGAAGACAGCAGTGCCGCAACTATAAAAATAGTTCTGCTGTATGCCCATAGGATCGTGCCTCACTGCCTAAGCACTCCTACGCGGTCAGCAGTGCGACATACAATCCTATGAGTGTAACTGCTTTTCGTCTGACTGCTCCCCTTTGGCCTGTCTGACAAGATTGCACCTGGAAGGACCGGAGTCCTAGTCAGCATAGCCCGCCGGACCAAAACAGTACACAAGCCCGACCACCACGTCAAGGTAGCAGTATAGGTCGGGACAGCTCCATGTGTATCTATTGTCCCGGACCCATTAACGTGCAAGCTGACAACGGCTTGACGTCAAACATCAACACTCACGTTAAGCCACACAAATCGATCAGTGGTCAATCTGAGAGGTGTGCGTATTCCTGGATGTGATAAACTGCATAGTCCTTCACAAACTGTTCATCGTAAAGAATGTGGCACGATGGACACAGGGAAACCTGGAGAGTTGTTACATACAACAGAACTAATTGAAGGTATCAGCTACATTGTAATGACGTGCAGGTCACCAAAAAAGCGCAATGTTGCCGTACAACGTCGAGCCGGTTGCCGCGTAAACGCTATGCACCCGTGACAACCTTTGCGGCCCCATGGTTGTGGCGGATGAGCGCAGAAAAAGTGAGCTTTGTCGGATTTCTCTAAGTGAGTGTCTGTTGGAATAATTCCGCAAGGCGTGCATTAGAGGTCGTGCTCCGTGAAGATGAAGTCACGGAACCCAACGGCGTTGGGAGAATAGCTAATAGTAATGTACACAGTTAACAGTGCCCAAACAAAAGTGTTGTGGAGCGTTTCGGCTTGACGGAGGCGCTGTGAGAAGATGATAACTGACTGCCAGTCTTCACGAATTGCTTGCTGAGCCAGTCTACTGATGGCCGTCTGATGCATCCATGACGACATTGATTGAAGCTCCAGGTGGCTAACATTACAGCACGGTTTTGAATGACAATATCTCTCTCAGGGCAATAAGGGGCGTAGTGGTTTCGGGTGTTAGGTGCAAAGAATGCTCATCACCTTGAAAAAAGTGGACCAGAGATTGCATAAGCTTCGGCTGCGTTAGGTTACGAGTCCATTGGAGCAACGGAATTTGATGATCGCGTCAAGCAGTGAACACGATCGGATGTTCTCTACCTTATGGTCCATTAGTTTAACTCAGTCTGCAGAGGTTTTGTGGCCTAAAAAGTTCAGTAAAGTTTGGCCGAGTTCAGATTCAGCTCAGTTGATGGTGAGACTGTATGAGAACACAAGCCAGAACAAATCCGAAGGTTTGTGTCCCGGAGAATGTTGTATCTGTATGCATAAGCGAAATTTAATCCTCCGATGACTTCACTGATCAAATTTTGATACGCCTGCGTGACATTTCTAAGACTGAAATACAGGTGAAGATGTTCAAGTAGGTAGAGTGGGATTGGGGATAGCCGTTTTGGATGCAGTTTTGTGTGCTACCGGTAGCTGGTGGTAGGCGTCGGTGAGATCGATCTTGCCAAAGATCGTTTTACCGACGAGACTAGCAGATAGATCGCGGATATATGACACTGTCTAGAACATAGGCACCGTTCAAACCACGATTGTTCTCGTAACAGTGCAAATCCTATGTGAACAGAAAATATCCTGTCGAGAGGGCGGATTACCTCCATGCTCAGAACATGGCACATTCACGCTCTAATGATGCGCAGTAGAACTGATGTCAGTCTTCGTGATCGATATGTAAGATATTTTAAAAGAAATACTACATAAAAAGTGAAAATGCCTCACCAACATGGTAAACTTAGCAGGTTTGAGACATAATTGGAGGGGAAAACATTGTGGTGGTTCCCTCTAAAATGGACCAACAGAAGACCCTACCTGAACCGCAAAAACTAGGACCAGTCCGTAACGGGCGAAACTCACAAGTGTTCTACAACCCATTTAAACACCAAATGAATAAACAGGTTCCCTCCTGACACATCAGTTTAAGCTAGTCTGGCTTGATGGCTGATAATAAGACAATGATTAAGCGATTAACGAGAAGCTAATTTCCCAAGCACGACGGCATTAACACTACATCGCCTGTTGTCAGCTGATGCCCATGACGATTTCCATGTTATCTTGATTGGCACTGGTTTAGTTGAACTGAAATCGAGGATAGAACTACACTGGACTGCGTCGAATGGCTCTGTCCATTATTTGGACCAGAACGAAGACAGGAACCATTATCTTACTGTCGCGTACATTTTGTAGTGCAGACAGTGTGCATAATTCTGGTCGACGTGAGTGCTGACACGCCACATGATTGGTTGGAGCTTAGTGAACATGTCAGAAAATCGATGGCGGGACCTGGTGTGCATATGACTGACAGATTATGCCGCTGCAGCGTTCGACTTGTCGTGATCTACACCGTATGGTGTTCATTCTTGCACATGACCCTAGCTTAAGTCGGACCACAGACCAATGGCGATTGATCAAGATCTGCCACTGCATTGACCAGTGTACACAACGTTAAGGACAGATTTTGACACTCTGGTGCTGATGAGCGAAATAAAAATTGGATTACATTGTTCGTCTGCTTACATCCAATTAGAAATCTGGAAGGTTGTAATTCTTTCTATGATACTGGGTTGTAGTGAAGGTTCGGCAGCTCACTGAACTGTGTGAGCTGATTTCCTCTTCAGTCGGCAATACCATCCTTAATGAAGGCTTAAATGTGCACAAAAAGGGATGAAACTTGAAGCAAACAAAGCGGGAAGACCGAGTGCACCGTCAACAATTATCCTCAGAGTGTGCGAAGGTGTGGCTGGAAGTTTAGCGAACATATTCAGAAATTGTGTCACAGAGAAACTGGTGCCAGAGAACTGCCAGCACAAGTTACCGAGAAAATTCCCCTTACACGCCAACGTCTTGGGAAAACTATACCGAATCACATCAGTTTGTGTACTCAATATTCACTCACTGTTGACACGGCTGTTTGGTCACATACAATTTTGTCAGTTTTGGATAGTTTGTGCACGGTAATCGGTCTCTGTTTCTCCAATTTCCTCAATGCCTTTAGTCGTATCAATAAGGGGATTCTGTTTTGCCTTTTCTCGTAGTGTTGCTAAGTAGCTCTCATTCAGAACTGTTCCCAGCTCACATCCTTAAATGTCACGAATTCCACTGTTCTTTAAGACGTAATTCTTACTCCATTTACCCCTTTATATGGGTTCCCGTGGTTACCCTCGAGGACTCAACTATAATTAAATCATGCAGATAATGCCTTGGGCGTCCATCATTCGGAGATATCCACTTTTCTCGTCCAGCAGAATTAACTTACCGAATTGGCTAGCTGGTCTGATGCACTTTGCTTGTCGCTTAAAATGTCCAAATTATTAAAGCCTTTCTTCTTGAAGAAATCATTTGCCAGAAACTTCCGATAATTTTGTTCAAACACGTCAAAAACAGGTTTCTTCCTGCGTCCCAGTCTGTTAAGTGTATAAGGTCACACGTTACCGCAATCTCACTACATCAACAATGTTCACTAACTTAGGAAGGTTTACATTATGTTTCACGCTGAAAGTCACTTCGAACCCTGTATAATCTTATGATTCCTCTTGTAAATGCACGCGTGTTACCTTTGGGTTATAGTGATGTTCGGTTATTTTCGCGGGACTTCTAACAAAATATTCCAAGATTATTTCAAGATCCCAAACACTTGTCTAATTGAAACTGCTTTCTTCGTTATGGAACGCCGGATGCCACGATTTGGTCGATTCCGTAAATGCTAGGCATATGTCCACGCGTTTTAGAGCGGAATATGCGCGTATCTGCACACACAACTAACCGATTATCCTTTATTCACCATAGTTTTCAATTTCTTCGGACAAAAGAAAAATCGACCGTGGAACGGAACCAAAGATTCTCACCAAACATTCCGCCCGATAAAGGTGTGGTCGTGTAAATGCTGAATGTTCACTTACTAAAGTGCACAATGCAATTTATTGACAAGACTTTGACGTGAACATGATAAATACAATGGAATTCGACGGACCCAAGAACGACCAATGCAGACTTCAGCTGGATTAGAACTGACAACAAAATTATCAGGCTCATCATCATCATAGACAGCAATATATCAGTGGTTCACACTAATGCTTAACTGTCACACAACCATAAAGAAAAAGCAAACCCTATATAGGAAGAGAGAAGGAAAAAGGAGGGGATGGGAAGTGACCTAACTACTGAGAATAACTACGTCCAGATTCAAACATTCAACATCAAAGTGCCTACACATGACAAACAAACAACCCAGCTGCAAGTGAGAGTAAGACGTCATCAGCGAGACAACCACCCTACGGCTTTCACTGCCCCGCATCATTAAGTGCACTCACTTCACAGACAACTCGTACAAACAACGACTGAACTCGATTAGCCGCCACCTCACCTAACGTCTCAAGCCACCGACTCTGTGAATAGTGAGGGTCCCAGCCTGGGAGAGGAACTCGATCTACAGTGTCCAACCTCATGGTGAACGACTTCATTTCTCTATGCCACGCCATTATCTGTCCACCTCGCACTTTACACCAGTCGGTCGCAGTGTCAGCGAACAGTGCGCGGTGTGGAAGACGACTAGCTGGCATCTTCAATACATGACCTAACCAGCCAAACCTGTGCAAACGCAGGGATTGAACAGAACAACTCGTTTGACAATCGCTACCAAACACCCGCTCTCTAACCTCTTCGTTACTGACACGCTGGTGCCACTCGATACGAGCGATTGAATGCAGACATCGGTGATCAACTACCTAAGGACGATTCACGTTTTCTACCCTGAGCGGCCAGGTTTCGCTGCCGTAAAGTAATACGCCTCTCACCATTGTCTTATGTACGCGACCCTCAAGATTCAGATAAATACACCTCTGTCGCCAGAGATGTCCCAGATTAGCGAATACCGTCCTAGCATTAGAGATGCGCGCCTCCATTTCACTCCCTACACCTCCACCGCCACCGCTGATGCAGCTTCCTGGGTATACAAATCGTTCAACAACCTCAATGACTACATTATCTAACATCAAACCTACGTGATCACAGCAATTCTGCAGAAGCACTTCCCATTTTGAGGCTGCAAATCGCATTCCGAAGTATTTAGTAGAACGCGAAATAGCGTCTAGCATTATTTGTGCCGATTGAAAGTTGTCAAACAGCAACACGTTGTCGTCAGCATAATCAAGATCAGTCAGTCTTTCACCAGGTAAGAGGTCCAGGCCGGCATCTTGTGAGTGCCGGAGACAATCCTCCATTATTTCATCTATGACGAAATTAAACAAAAATGGTGAGAGCGGACAGCCTTGACGTACGCCGCTCATGGTGCTGAAACTGTCAGCACCGTAAACCCTAACCTGAGCTGAGGTATGGGAGTAAAGTGCCGACAGTATGTTCACGTACTTAGTCGGCACACCTCTGCGTTTGGGCGACTCTAAAAGTGTAGATCGATCCACTGAATCGAACGCACCTTTGTAGTCGAGAAGTACAACAATTGTTGGTTGGCAATATATATGACGCTGCTCGAGAACTTTACGAAGAGTAAAAATGTGATCTATACATCCCTGCCCGGGGCCAAACCCTGCCTGTTCTTCCATAATGCTTACCTCCCGAGCTGCAGTGAGCCGGCGAAATATAATGGATGCCAGGACCCTAGGAATGATTGGGGTCAAACTAATTCCTCTATGGTTTCCGCAAGAGGCCCTTATACCTTTCTTGAACATAAGAACTATTATCGAGTGACCCCAACTCGAGAGGATAATTCCCGTCATCCACACAAGTTGAAACAAATGAGTCAAAGCCTCTACTAACGCCTTTCTCTCACCTGGACCAGCAGCCTTATTACGCTTGAGAGAGGGTGCTTGGAAATGTTGCCCTTGAAACTGATTACCACCCGTTCCATCACCTCATAAGACCCTACAAGGACATCCATGATATGCGGCCAAGATAAGACTTCCGCGAACGGCAAACGCCATTATTTAGCATCGGAATCATACTACTTCTAAGTAGTGCAACAGTTTCGTTGACAAGGCAGGTGAAAGACCATATCGGTTGCGTCAGCGTTACCCAATCTTTCTCGGTCCATCGATCCATTACATGCACAAAAACGAGTGTTGGAAGTCTAGCTGTCTGGTATACACAATCACATTGAGGACCTGGTCAGATAATGCAGTCATTTTCCCTAAACTGCCATCAGAGGCGGAAGGAATTTATACAACCATGATCGCGGTTACATTAGGTCCCGCCGGACGCCCCCATTGCCCTAAGGGCGTGATGCATCTACTTCTAGTAAATGTTTAATATAAGTGTCAAAAAACTGTTTCTGGTCCACGCAACACCAGCCACCCACAGCTCCCCCCGACAAATCTTCAGCCAACATGGCCTCCCAAATACGCATGTTTAGGACAATGAGTCCCGCAGCCGGAACAACACTCGGCATCCTCACTTATCACCTTACCACCTGCAGCCCAGTCAACAGGTGCAGCGTTTGATAGACACACTCAGAAGGGTGCATTCAAAGTCTTGAGAGCAGAGAGAGACCAGGGAGTTCTGCAGACGTTTATGTTCAATTACCGCCTAACGTAAAATCCGGTGGTCGTCAATGGACTTTCAACAGTACAGGCTCTTATAGACCACAAGCTGAAGATAACTTTTGATGTGCTGATTTCATTGGGAACGCCGCCAAGAAACTCGGTGATTCCCTCGACCTAGATTCACTGTTGGTGATTCAGTTTACGCAGGGCACCATCTTCATTAGATTCCACCCACAGTCAGGCAACAGCAAGACGTCATCCTCCACGACATATTGGTTTCACCGAAACCAATCCCCACGTGCACCATACTACAGATCCCAGACAACCGGAAAGTCGCCCGCCACCGAACCTGCTGCTCGACACTTTCAAGAATGAGTGCGTGACAGTACAAACCCCGACAACCGCAACCGTGATAACGTCAACTCCTTGTCCAATTAGGGGGCTGAGAGGAAAGTAATCAAGGAGATGGACGGGCCACAAACGCCGATTCACTTGTCAGGTGTAGCTTGACTACGGTCGTTGGTGATACTTATGATGCACGAGGGGTGTTGGAAAAAAACCACTCTTTCCAGAAATGCATCCTATTTGTCGGGAGAAGCGAACCAGTTCCTTTTAGACATCTGAACGCTCACCATTTCGTTTGATTTTTAGTTTTGGCGCTTGCCTTTGACCTAGCATAAGACCTACCAAACCCTATATATGCAATTGTTATCTCACCTGATCCGCCTTTGGTTGAGTAGACAATAAAGCCGGTTTGAAGGTGTTTTCTTTATCGGATGCTATGTTACGAAGATTGTGTTCAACTATCAGTTGGATACAACCTTCGTGCCTTTAACTTCGTGACATACTGTAGTGTCGTGCGTATTTCCACATGCCAATACTTGTATTGCGCCCTTGCCACTCTCATTCAGAAATCGTGACAAATGTAGATTATTAAAACCGGTTAGAAATGTGTTCATCTTCCAAAGTGTTATCCTACAGACAAACATCGTACAGAATTCCCAGTGTACATGTTCAATGTCCAGAGAAACGTCAGGAGGAATTCTTCAATTTCTTTTATCATTATTTTGCCATCAATCCCCTCTCATGTTTCAGAAGTTTATCGCCATCTGTTAGAAAACCTGCAAACAAATCAAACAGCAAAGACAAAGATATGCACGTAATAATGTGTAATCTGTCAGTATCACAAGCGTAAAAAAGAATACCGAGACTCAATGGAACAAAGTTCACATATTGAGTTTGGTTGAATCTCGTCTTGGTTGAATGTCGTCTACAGCGTTCGCCTGCATTCTTGAACCATCTCTTAACATACTTTTCCACGGATTCATCGGGTGTTCCTTCAAATCCAGCTGTGCGTATTACTCCGTCTAATAAAATAAAACATTTCAAAAAGCCGCAAATGTTACCTTTGATTGCATTTGTCAAACTCACTGCAGAGAATTTTATTTTGCTATGAGACCCCTCCAATTAAGGATTTTTACAATATCATTATACAATAGGGAAGTCAAGATGCGTTATACAACATTCCGAAGGTCTGTGCCTCCAATCTTAGAGATCGAATAGACCTATAGATAAGCCATGATAATGTCAACAATGAACGTACAAAAGAATCTAAATTAGTTGGATCATCAAGTGTACGTTCCAATGCATCCAATTCATGATGTCCTAATTAAGCATAACGGAAATGAACGCGAACGTCCAATCGACACGGTAGGCCGCCTGAGTAAACCAACGGATGCACACAAGTTAGTCAATTTCAAGATAATGTGCTTCTGTCTAACTGCCAGTTGGCGCAACCCACGTTTAATGGAATTGATTTCTTCTATGAAGAAACACTAGTAGTTGAGTAAAACATTAACGGTCAGACGGCGTAAAGCAGCATCGTCTGACCGACTGTATTCTTCCGATTGCAGTCCTTTTTAGGTGCTTCTCAACTATTACAAGAATCGATCGCTGGGCTGCCAAACTAAAAAAATACGTCGAAAACAACGGTTGCAATTCTTGTTCAGCAACTGAGAGCGAGGCCAACACAACACTCGATTACAGTAAACCAATTATCGGTGGACACAGTCGGTGTTGAAACATTAACTTGTGGATCAAACTCATGTGGCAAATCAATGATTTCATAAGCGTTGCAGGAAGACTCCAGTAGATCTACATGTATTTATTAACTGGTATGTTACCCACCATCGGGAATCACCAGATTCGGCCACCATTCCTGGCAACATTTCCAGGGATTAGTCTGACCACAATTGGTGTGTTTCAGAAATCGCATCACGCCATCAAGTGGAATAAAACGAGACTTAAGATAAAAAAAAGCCTCGAAAAGGTAAGATTGTCAGGCAGAGCAAGTGCATATTGTGAGATCACTGCGATTTTCAATTGCAGGTTAAAATCGCACGATCAACCGGAGAATACAAAGAGTGTTCAGCCTGTCACCAAGAATTAAAATCGACAAGTGTTTAAGGCTACACAGTTGACAGCAATCCTGGGGCATCAGCATAAGAAGCTGGGAAGTATGAGTACTAACTATCAAACGACTTCGATAAATTGACACAAACCATTGTATTGCAGGATCAAAACTGATATCCTTCACTGTCATTACCAAGGATAGCAATACAGCAGTGGTTCACATACATGCATAAATTGTATGATCATGGAGAAATGAATTAGGGTTGGGGCAAAGGAAATGGAAGCGATATGGCAAAGTTGTCAAAGACACGTATGTTTAGGTTCAAAGTCAATCTGGAGCACTCATGTGGATTCCAACCACGCACTCGTATGTGCCAAGTTCGCTTTGCCTTTCGAAGAGAAGTCACTATGTCGTAAAACAAATAGACCTATTTATACTATCACAGATATTAATGCTCTGCACTCACCACGATGTGGTTGCCTTTAGCCTAGTACCCTAACCAGTGGACGACACTAAGGCACGTAAGGCATGAGTATGGTACTACGATCCGAATAGCTGCCAACCAATGGGTTTCTATGCGATCATTCGAAATTCATTGCGCTCATCAAAATATGGCATCCAGCACCGGATATAGTTCAGTTCGCATGACTACTCGTTTCGAGCTCCAGCAGCAATTAAAATAAGATCGCTAGGGCCGGTGAACAAAACGCGTTATCGAGAAGAAACAAGCTGCTGCTACCGTGAACGCTCAGAAGCTTTCCCATCACATCACAGCAGCGGGTAGCAGAAAGCCCAGTGTGTGCAAGATAGTTTGCAGAGCCAATGGTAAGTCTGTCCATAAACCGCAGCGACTGCCGGGAGGCTGGGCTGAGCACCTTCCATAACACATTAATTGGCTACCCGTGTCAATGACTGAGCCATCGGGTGTGTTCGCTGGTTGGTTGACGTTTCTCCGCACTGGGAAATAAGAGTTCCAGTTGGGCTCAAGTTCCTGGGACATGGTAAGGCACTTAGCTCAGACCAAACCGCTCCTGCCCTTTTCCATAATCAGAGTTATACAGCAGAAACTGTGGGCCAGTGAACTCATTTCAGACGACTGGGGTTTGGCTAACAACACATTTTCAAAGATGGCTCACGCACTTCGTGTGCCATCACTCAGAGAGTAGTCTGCTCCCTACAGCATCGACGTTGCTGACAACCATTGTACTTTGTAGACCAAGTGCAACGCAAGGAGCAAGCGGGGCTTGTTGTGTTTGTGGCGACATCAACCTCTTTAATCCGCCATATACTTGAACTCCGATATCCATGTAGAAGGCCGATAATTCTTTTCTTTGTGGATATCAGAGGGGCCTTCAACTGACCTGAAGGGGCTGCGCTCTGAGAATACCTGACAAGATACGGTGTGCCCGTAAGGTGCGTGAAAATTTTAAAGGTAATCTACGGTAAAACCCTAAGACGGGTTAGGACTTATGACAACTTCAGCATCTCAAACGTGTGTGTGACAAGCTTGTTCGGTCTCTACACTCCCATTTAGTTTTTCACTGGACAAGACCTAGAATGTACCGTGATAGACTACGACCTTGATGGTATGGAACTGCTCCCAGGAAGTTGACTTCGATAAACAGAGTATGCAGATGACATCGGCCTAATCTGTGAGGGCTCATAGGGAGCCCAGAGCAGATTAGAGGCTTCAGTTCGTCAGTTTAGCATGACCTCTGCACCTACTAAATGCATGATGCGGTTGCAAGGTTGGTAGGATTTTGCGCCTTGGTGGTGGACCGTTGAAGGGGGTGGACAAGTTGGGAACTGTATCCTCACCGATGGAATGTCCAACGGGATAGCGGACTGTGCAATTTAGACTCGGATGGCGTTTGCCAGCCTATACCATCTATGGCGCTTGCATCATTCCGGTCTTTCAGTGAAAGACAGAGCGTAGAACGAAGTCTTACTGTAAGGCTGCAAAACAACTTAGCAGCACATAGGGTGTTAAGGGTGTCCGATTTCAAACGTTCGCATCTTCGTAGCATTCACAAGGTGTAGAGGGACACCGTGTCTAGAACAACGAAGTTCGCTGGCCTGCTTTCGGAACGGAGAGACTTCGACAAAGAAAAAACACAACGAACTAGTCCCACAAGCTCCGTTGTCTTGACCAAATCTTGCGAATGTCAATTGCTTGCCATACCGTGTTGTGTTTGTGATTGGCGGATTGGGCTGGAATTGGCAGTCCGATGACCAGCGTATGAGTTAGGTTCGGGGATGGCCTTAGGTGATACATAGTATCACTAGTCATCGTTTCATTCTATTGCTGTTAACTCGTTGTACTCAAACCAAATTTTCATTCACATGCAGCAAAGCCTACATTCTGAGTTTCTGTGCTCCGACTTGGTCGGTTTCGATACAAAGAGTTACTTTACAAACTTTTAATCTCTCAACGAAAGGAGTACCCGATGCCGATCCGATTTGATAGTTCATCACAACAGTGGTTTCACTGATGACAAATATCTGACAACCTTCCTGAGCCTATTGAATCCTCGAAATCAGACAGAGCAAACACGATCATTAGCTACATCCTCCCTTTCGTATAATCACTCATTGTGCTCCATTTAACTCCGAAAACGACCATTTGGAGTCTTTGTACAAACATTCCATTTGCGAACGTTAAGGTCTTAAAAAAGATCGCAATTTCTGTTACATTAGTGTTGAATACTAGGGAGGCGACACTATCAGACGGGCTTATCAAATGCCTCATGATAGTGTCTGTTGGAACGAGAGATCTTCGACCTTCAAACTATTCTCGAGCAAGCTGACTCCAAAATAATCTCCACTTTTTAATTAACGTGCATATTTTAGAAGTTGGTAACACATTGCCACCTGGTCGATTTCGTTAAAAAGCAATACGTCGGTCTCAATGACTCCAAATTTCTTTATATCTGTGGATAGAGGAAGTATCCACGTTTGAAATGCTCCGTAAGAGATACAGTATGCAAGAACTTTGAGAACTTTAAGAGGTTTTCAAATCACCACGAAACACCAAAACCTTCGACCTGTTTCGTTTTCAACGCTAAAATCCGCAACGATTGCAAACGTGCTTATCATTTTCGTTTGTGGCGTTGTCCCGATGAAAGTAAACGGGATACTTTTACAGGCCAGAAATTATGAAAACTGCATATCCTCGTCAACCGTGCATCTACCCGTTTGTTCAATCACACGCCTGAGGAGACTGTTTTTTTATCAGGCGAATACAATGGTGATGTCTGTCCCACTGTGAAACTGTCAGGGTTACAAAATTCTTGAGGCGTTGTGAGTGCTCGAGCAAAACTACTCTGGCTGTTTTAAAACCTGACTTCGAACTGACTCAATCTCAGATGAACGTTTCATCAAGGTGGAAAGAAAGTCTTTTGAAGGAAGAGATGACCAGTCCATCCCGATTTCCTTGGGGGCCCCGGTGTTGGTTACGATGAATAAATGACAAAGCCAGATCACTAATCAATTTACATGTCTGGATGCATATCTACTGCCTAAAATCAACGGAATGATCGAAGAAGGATCAAGTATGAGGCGGGGAAATAAAACACCCAATCTCCAAAAGACAAACCAACGGATCAACATTCGAAGTGAAAGAAAGATTCATACGGCTTTTGAAGCCAGCGGGAAGCCAATGCACTTTCGTCAAATTCACTTCGGCGCCACCAACAGAGTTGCCTGTTTCCAAAGTACGACGGACTCCATGATTAGAAAGGAGGATCAAACTAACACTTTCCTTCATAATAACGCCACAACCTGCGACAGAAAACAGGGGTAGCACGAAGTAAATGTTCGGAAATTTACGCACGACCCACACGTGCAGTCTAGCGCCCGATGAAAGTAAAAGCGTGTTCACAGATAAATTTACTCGGCTAATAATTTTCAAATAGACACACTAAAGCTGATCCTGAAAGACTGAAACTGTTGGAAGAGGCGACTTTTCCTATGAACTTCATTGACATTCATTTTGTTTCTTTCTCTCTCCCAGCTGACCAACGTTTTATTTTCAGTTGCAGCACATTTGACTTGGTGAGTTGACTACAGTACTTTATTATAGCCGAACGCTAAGCGTGTTCGCGGACTAGTTTTCTCGACTTAGCTACATTGAATGAACGTTTATTCCCATTCATGATTATATTTGCTTGATATTTTTCATTGCAGAATCACCACGAATTGACCGAGACTGTTTGTTCACTTTGGCAGACCTCGGGTGCATAGACGTCGGTAGAACATTTGTATCAATTTGTAAGCCTAGTAATCGCCTGCAACATTATTCAAGATGGAACGTCCATACCTAGCATGTCAGTTTTTGATTTATCAGAACATCCCAGATGCGGAACTGATTCTTGAACCCCACTAACAAGAAATGACTTTTTGAAAAGACAGAAAGTGGAACTGATGAAGCTTCGCATTCAGGAGCTGGAGAAACGCATCCAGCTAGAGAGAATGAAGCAGCCCACGTCACAATGTGTGCAAGTCCAAGAAGCTGAAAAAAGCGGGACTGATTTCTAGCGACGTCCAGCAAGTTAAAACAACTCCACCTACACGTACTTCTGAAGCTATGGTACAGCAAGAAATCCAACTATTTAACGATAGCAAGAAATGATATTGGTCACTCATGTGGGAATTTCAGACTACGATTGACGGATAGACGACTGACAATAAAGAACGCTTAACTTATTTGATTAAATTCTATGACGGTCTGGCCAAAGCCGCCATTAAACATTACACGGTGCTGGATGAAGACAAAGATTATGTGCCAGTCAGGAATATTCTTCACAAACACTTCGGTCAAAACGACATGGTCGCTAGGTCTTTCACTTTTTTGAATGGAGCACGTCTGTCTCATGGAGATTCGACCTCAATTCACCTGGCTCAGAAAATGCGCATTTATGATGCCACACCCAGCTAAAATAAGATTCCGATCTAAATGCTAGTAGGAACATCAAGACAATTGTAAAAAGGTTTCCGTCATATCTTCTTCTTAAATGAGTTGAAGTAGCTGCAACGATTGCTCAACACAACCGCGGGCCCTTATTTTCTGATTGTTATGTATGTTGAGAGACGCGCGGACACAGCGTGCACAAGGTAAGGCGAAATAGCGTCGGACGTGGAGTCTGAAATTCGTGGGAAAGGTTGGAATGCGAGATTTAGCGAAGTCAGCCAAAAAAGAAGTGTACTCTTGACGCAAAGTCGAAGTCGGTCAGTCACTAACCAACCGACTTTCCTTATTCGTTGTTCTACTTGCGGAGGTTCGCACTACCCCCATAGATGTGCCCAGTTTTTGACCAGGATTGTCAGTAGTAGGCTAGATATAAGACAACAATGTAAACTGTGCTGGAAATGCCTGAAGGCTAATCATGTAGCGGCCAACTGTGGATGGCTGCATATCTGATGGATGTGGCGGACGTCATCATCGCTTGCTCCAATTCAACGCACTTGTCTTCACCTCACTTACCACCACTAACCACCATTCAAAAATGTTGTTTCCGAACTCCCCATCAGAAACGCTTGTCGGCCGTCCAGAAGTAGCGTTGGCAATCGTACCACTGTGTTGCGACAGGCAGGATGTATCACACTACATAGTTATGTGTTCTTGGCTAATGGATCATATTGCAGCGAAGAGGTGTTCACTGAAGCATAACCTTTATTGTCCAACTCACTGATTCTCATGCCACGCGCGCTCTCACGTGTATGAACCGAAATTCCGATCCACATCCCCGGTTTCCCCTCATACGTCGTGTGCACTTCGGCCCGGTTTGTGTGTCTATATCCGATGTCTTCTGTCAGGGGGGGGGGTTCGTTTGCCATTCCTCGGCCGTTTCGCCGATCTCACTGGGCGATAGCTCATCCGGTCGCTCGTGTTGTCCTCGATCTATCCACTATGACCTCCGCCGAGAGTTGGAATACTTGCACCTCCGGTTTGATAATCCATCACACTCGCCCTCCTTCAAGGAACTTGTCGCGATTGCGCCAGGTGTACAGCGTTGATCTATCACCCACGGGGACCTTGGTTGATTTGGAAAATCGTATTCTTGCGGTTCATGATGGCAGATTGTCCGTTCCACCGTCTTTTGCCTATGCAAATCGGTAACCAGTACCGTGTCTACGAGTACAGCTTCAGTTGGCGCCTCATTTCCCAGCACTGGTCACGATGGACCATCAGACACCTCAAAGTTTGGCCGATGGTAAATTTTAACTATTGCAGTTGAAGGGCACCAGCCGTCCACACGAACCCCTCGCCGTAGTAAGTCCGATCAGGGGATTTTCGTCGGACTTGACATGAAAGTTGGTCACTATCAGATAGGTCCTCCACTCCTCCAGCGCCCACACGATAGCTGTGCATCCTTTCTCCGTGGTGGAGTACTGTCTCTCTGCTCCTGTCAGTACTCGGCTGGCATACTCAATTGTTCCCGACAGTTGTGAAAGAACTGCCCCGATCTCGATATCACTTTCATCAACTGACACCGTGAATGACTCATTCGGTTTGGGGATCGTCAGGCACCGTCGAATGCTGGCAGCTTCCTGTTTGAGTTCGTTGAACGCCACCTCCAAGTCTTCAGTCCATACAAATTTCGTGTCCTTTCTCAGCAGTTGGAAGAGTGGATATGCTTTCTGGGAAAACCCCGG